>JZLH01S0154978.1:4430-21083 GCA_001188425.1 Eucidaris tribuloides
GTGTGTGTGTGTGTGTGTGTGTGTGTGTGTGTGTGTGTGTGTGTGTGTGTGTGTGTGTGTGTGTGTGTGTGTGTGTGTGTGTGTGTGTGTGTGTGTGTGTGTGTGTGTGTGTGTGTGTGTGTGTGTGTGTGTGTGTGTGTGTGTGTGTGTGTGTGTGTGTGTGTGTGTGTGTGTGTGTGTGTGTGTGTGTGTGTGTGTGTGTGTGTGTGTGTATGTGTGAACTTGAAGGGGTGGGATGCCCGGGTGGGATGGGAGTGTGTCTTTTTCCCTCGGGATCTTTATCATCTTTTCGACAACAGCATTTTTAATCGTGTCAGCTTTCCATATGTCTCCAGCTGATTTGCTTGGTTTTTAACGACGTGGCAAGCAGGTGACAACAACTGGTAAAATGCCCCGTTCACAAAGAGACAAATATACTGTTTTGCTACCTACTTACAACGAAAAAGATAATCTTCCATTAATTACCTGGTTGCTTGTCAAATCATTCACAGAAAGGTGAGTATTCATTTTGAAAATATTCGTAAACTTGGCCTCAGTCCCATACGCTGGGAACGGTGTCAGTAAGTGTGGGGGAAATTTGACAATTTGGTTAAATCGAATGATAGTTTATTATTTGATAGATTGCGAAATGAACGAATGTTTATGAATGAAAATTATGGCTCTGAATTGCTGTGTCAATGATTCCCCTATTTTACTGTAGTATGTGGACAGTCATTTTATGTAAAATAATGACATGACAACAAACCGAAAGTTAGTTTTTTTAATTAAATTTAAAAATAAATTTAGTTGTTCATGGACATTATTGCATGTGTGTTGTATCAAATACAAGTTTAACATTGACAAAGGAATATTATCATGAAAAAATTGACAATTTTAGACAAGACAACTGAATGTGAAGTACATTATGTAGTCGACCAGACATGCCAAATAAAGTGAACAAGAGAAAAAAGGGATGCCCAGTATGTGGTCCTAAGCAGAGCTACACGGACCACATACGCCCTCTACTGGAAAAAATGAACAGAGTTTGCACTGTGCGACTTGAATACGATAGCAACTAAATAAAATTGCTGTCGCAAAATTTAAATGCTAGACCCACAACTTTAGAAAAATTAAAACAGACTTCAGAAATGTTGAGTCCTTAATTTTCATAGCATAGCTGACCTGGTTCTATGTCACTTTGCAGACAAGGATATAGATACCAGACATGTTGATGTCAGAAGAACAAAAGTTGCAATTATTTCACAAGTCATTAACATGGTTTGGAGTCACTATAGAGATGTTGGTAATCCACAAGCAGTGTACCCACAAGTGAGAGGCAGTTCTAGTGTAATAGATGCTAGTGGTGGCCGATATTTTGATAATATCAAAATTTAGTTGATGTTGCAAAAATATCGAATATACGATAATGATCTCATGATTATTTCAAAATATCACCAGAGGCACGATATGGCCCAAAATATCATCGATTATGAAAACCTAATGGGGTAAATGCCTGAACTGCAGTGAGAGGGACCAAGAAATCCCCATAGATATGGATACTCTGTATGTGAGTGCTACTGCCTGTAATCATATAGGTAGAACAGGGTCGGGAGGTGGAAATAAAGAGAGACCTCCATGCTGTTCAGCTATCAAACTTGTGGTATCAAAAGCAGTAGTGCATTTAGCATAATTGTCAACAAAATATAACAACTCCATCAACACACTGCCAACCAAATATGCTATAATCGGCACCTGATCTAGTTACAAGAGAGTCTACAGAAAACAACATTGTTTTGACTACGTTTTGATAACAGCCCTACAGGGCACAAGTGCTGTCAATTTAAGCCTAAAATAGATTTATCATATTCATCACAAATCTGTTTTTCAACTTAGGCGATAAATCGTGTTATCGACGATGTTTTTCCACGATAATCGAATGAGGTTTAGATCAAATATCTCCAGCTCTAATAGATGCTGTTTTTGCTATATTACCCCATACATGCTAGTTTGCTATCTACTTGTGAAAGTGTGAAATAAGAAGGCATTCTCTGGATCATATATGTCAATCTAAGACACACAAGGTTCTGAGGCCACTGTTGTGAGTGAGGCAGTGCAAAACTTCAATGCACACGACTAAAACCACTCATTTGTCTCGATGTATTGTGAAATTAGGGAAGTGGTGATAATACAAGTGTCACATCTACCACCTTATATTTCATGTTTTGTTTTGATATTTAGTGCTAATAAATACCAGTGCTGGAATGTTATTATTCACAATATTCATAGTCTTATCTAGTCCAAAATGTTCCGGACTGTGTGTGTCATTGTTGCAATTGACTCTGTTGACTTTGGACAATCACAGCCCTAGGGCATTGACACCTACACAGTGTGAACTCCACTCTGCCCTGTCTGTTCAAAACTTTGGGCCTGGCTTTTTAAGGCACCTGGAATGGGCAGGAAATGGCTAGTTTACTCTTACATGTATTTTTCATGCTTAAAAAAGTATGGTAAACAGCTGTATTTGTGATAAATATATAGCTAAGAAAAATCAACTTCATGTATTTATAAATCCATCAACGTTTTCCCCCCAAAAGTGGGGGGAAAAACAGAAAAAATTTCCAGGGTAATGGTCCTGGACTCAAATGTACAAAGCAGCCCATATGAAATCTTGAGTGTATGCGTATGTATGTGCTCCCACTGACTATTCAGTGACCCACCTATACTGCCCCCCCCCCTTCTGACAAAAGGGCATACATGTAACTGACATTTTTTTTCAAAGTTGAGTTATATAATGTAGGGACTCAGAACGTCATGTGAAACATGCAGAATAAAAAAATATTACTTAGAAGTGTCCCTTTGTTTCATAATCTGCTTGTTAAAAGGACACTGAATAAGGCTGTACGTGTTGAACAAAATACATTTTGCTCAATATCTCCAAAACACCAAAATGTCAGTTATGCTCTTTTGTCATGGGGGGGGGGGCAGTATACACCAATGGCACACAACATTAAATCAACCTTAGATCTTTGTTCTCACCCACCAAAACTTTCATTATTTGTAATGACATAAATACGAGGGTAGGCTGAAAACTTCATAGCCCGACTAAGGAGTTATGCTTCAGCAATGAAACTAGTCATGCATTAACTGAAACCTTTTCTGATACATGTACTAACTGCATTGTTTTCTTTCATATATTTGTTCTTGTTTTTCTTTTAGAAATAAGTTTACATTGGCAATTGAGGTACATGAAAATTTGTCATTTTTGGCAGATTTTTGATGGCAAAGACTTGCCTTCCCAGACATGGGTCACCATTTTCTGGACTTGAAATGCTGACAGATCCACCCAAATGTGGTTACCACTGTTTAAAATACAACTTCATAAAATTATTGACTTAATATGTGGCAGAGAAACAGGAAAGAGTCTCAAGAAGAGCCTGAAAAGAGCCCAGAAAGATGACCCCAAGTCTCTGCCATTAAAAATCAGCCCAAACTGACCATTTTCAGAAACCTCAACTGCCAACGTAAACTTATTTCTAAACAAAAGACAAGAAAAAGATATCTGAAAAGAAACAATGCAGTTAGTATCAGAAACGTTACATTTAATGCATGACTAGTTTTACTACATAGCATAACCCCTTCTTAGTCAGGTTATGAACTTTTCAGCCTACCCTCGCACACCTCTTTATCTTAATTGGCTAAGATGAGTATTTATGATGATATCACTTAGGCCTCCTTGTTTTAGGGTGGTGTGAGTTAATTGTTGAATTTGTGAATTTGTGAATGGTAGTTGAATTTGAAAATTGTTGATACTTGACAGTTGTGATTTTGATGAACCATTCAGAAACCATCCCATAGACCTACACTTCTGGCAGGAATGCATATTGAGCATCACTTAATTGATTTATTCTCTTGTCTTACGTTGGAAACTGGATCTGGATCTGGATCTGGATGCATACGCTGCTGGACCAGACGGTATAGTGCAGTGGGAGAGAGGGCGCGATGACTGACTAGTCGTAATGGAGATGGATTTTCTCAATCCTGCCACGAAGATTTCGGTTGATGAACTGATTATAATATCGGGTGGAAGATGATTCCAAGCCAGGGGGGTGCTCACAGAAAATGATTGTTTAAGTTGCTCTGTGTTACAATGATGAATTTTGAAACCTTTATCGTGATTTATGGCTGCTCTTTCTAGTATATTTTGAGTTTGATGATCTTTATATTTCTTTTTGGTCTTGCTCTTACGAGAAAATTATCAGTGGGTAATCCCGGGACCAACCCCTCGACCACTTTGAAAAAGGATGACAGTTTGAGTACTTGCTTTCTTGATGCTAGGGTGGGCAGATTGAGTTGTCGTCTCATGCTGGTGATACACCCTGTGTCCCTTGATTTGAAGTCTCCTGTGATGAACCGAAGAGCTCTGCGCTGGACTCACTTAAGATTGTCGATATCTTTTTGTAGATACGGGTCCCATATGCCTTGATATCAATATAATGCACATTTTCCATAGACCCAAAACCAAGGTATCTCACTCTTAGTCCCCAACACAATGAAATGGGCATAAGTTTGTAATTAAGCTATTCTATACTTTATTGTGAATGTGATATTTTAAAGTTGTGTTTATTGTGTATTTCAGTGGACATGAGTTTGAAATCATCGTAATTGATGATGGGAGTCCTGATGGAACACTAGAAGTGGCAAAACAACTACAACAGATCTATGGCAGTGAAAGAATAGTAAGTGCAGTTTACATTAAGCATGATCCATCCCATCATTAACTCTTAACGTGCTGAAGTCACAGATCTGCACAAAATAATACACATAAAGTCCATAAAGGTGTAAATCCTCTAGCACATTAAGAGTTACAGGTAAATGACATGATTGGGGGTAGTCCTCAACTCAGATGTGAAACTATTCTGGAATCAAGTAAACAGTGCAAGGATACTACTGTAAAAATTTGGTTGACTCCTTCTAGAATAACTTCCAACAGTATGCCTTGTGACAGACAAATCTTTTGTTTAGCGTTCTATGGGTTGTATTTATATTGGGGCTCAAGAGAAACAAAATGCTAGTATTTTCATGCTTGATTTGGCTTAAGTAAACAAATGCAAGATGAATACTTCTAGCCAGGAGATACACTCCAGCTGGTGTATCCATTCAACCAGTTTGGTTTAAGAGGCATTTTTTATTGCTCCCAATCATACCATTGCCCTTTAATATCATTCAGCATTGAAGTAAAACAGTAAAGAAATATGGCTGATGTTTATTACTATATAAGTGGTAATTTTTGCGGTGGTTTTATTTTTGCGAACTTCGTGAGTCAGTTATCGCAAAAATTTCTACTTTGGTTCATGTCTGTTCACATTAATGAAAGCACCACTAAAATCGCGAAAATTAGCACTCGCGAATTTTGAAATTTAGTCCAAATCCGCGATAATATCTCTATGCAATGATATTGGCGTATACAGTATTCGATGTTGCTAAACGAGTATGTTGTCCAATTGGTGGTCACCTCTACAAGAACGCTACTTCGATAGCCCAGCTCTAAGTGAAGTTTTATGTAGACGCCACTTTTGTTGTAAACTTGGTGGTTGCAGAATAAAATATATACTTAGCTAAATGAATAAAGATATAGAAATAATAAATAAATGAATACCATAAGTAAATAATTTATAAAGAAATGAATATGTAAGCAAGTGAGAATGTGATTGATTGAGAAAGTGAGTGAGTATGTAGTTATTAAGTCAATAAATAGATAAATAGATTATAATTAATATATAACATCTAAATATGTAGAAAGGCACAAATGACAAATCATCTTATTAGTGTCATGTGGTTACAAGCAAAACATTTTGGTGTATTGTAAGTGGATATAAATTTGCCTGTATAGCTGTTGATAGATAGAAAGTCAGATTCTCTGTGTCATAAATTGATGTCAATAATTACTCAAATGCACAACACTTCAAGTTAAAATCTGTTTCCTCTGTTTGCAGGTGTTAAGACCAAGGGCCAAAAAACTTGGATTGGGTAAGTAGGTCAAACTGTGTCTCCCTTAATACTATTCCTTTTACTTGTTGGCCCGATTCTTGTACAAGCTTGTTATATGATTTTTTTTCTAATTTATCTTTACTCTGATTTCATATATGCAAAGTAATATGAACTTTCTCATTCACTTTGAATAAGTTAACTTAATTACCCTCAAAAATTGTAAAACAACATTCTACACATTGTTTTTTACAATGAATATTACCAATCATATGATATATAGATACTTGAATTAAATTTGTTCTATAAATTTTATGATTATAATATAAGAATATATTCATCATACAATGTTGTGAAGATACATAGTTAAACAAAGTGAACAAAATTTAATTTTTCGGATTCTATTAATTGAAAATAACCACAATCCTTGCCTATCCACATACACCTACTTAAATACAAATTATACAACCTTACACCCACCTAACACCTACCCTCCCCCATCCCCTATGTACTTCCTTCAGTTGAGACACGTACCCTCATACCCTCAAACCCACTAAACTACAACCTAACATCCACCTTAAAACACCTACCATCCCCATCACCTTATGTACTTCCTTAATGCACCACGCATACCACCACATTGTGTAGCGCCCTCATGTGTCCATTGGAAGTAACTTTGTGCAGTATTAGTGCTTGTGTTGCATTGGTACACAACATATGGGTAGAAACTGACAAATTGACTGTGCATGAGAGCAAGAATACTGATTTCTACCATTGCAATACAGTATATGCTGTGTCATGGAGAATATGATCAATAAGGTGGTGGATTTTGACCCCAATTAATATAAAATAAAAGGATCAATGTACAAGAAAATAACAGACATTGAATGAAGCTTGCCCATGGATCACAGGAAATATCCAAGTTATGTAGGATGACTGATCAACTATCTACTGTGAAACCTGCCTTATCGGCCACATCTCTATAGCATACAACCTGCATATCGTCACTTGTCCAGCCAGCAGAAGGGCCCTAGTTTATGTTCCCAGTAGAAGTGCCTTAACACTAAATTGTCTCTAACTTGAAAACCATTGGCCCTTTTCACATGAAATTTTAGAAATGTGATATTTTTCGATTCTTCTGTCCATCTGTTATTATCAAATAAGGCAATATTTCTCAAATTAGAGAAATTTACTGTTAATGCCCTTCTGCCAGGAACATATACTAGGGCCCTTCGGCTGACAACCGACGATATACACTGTATCGGCCACTAAATACTTTACTGGAGACAAATTGTGTGTAGCAGCCACCTGTCTGTACATGCCACATTTTTTGTTTCCTTTGATTGACCACTATTGACACATCTGACTATAATTGGGAAAGCTGAGAGAGATTTATCCCAATGAGATGAATACTGATTGTTATTTGCTTGTTTATCCAGGTACGGCCTACATCCATGGTATCAAACATGCAACAGGAAATTTCATCTTCATAATGGATGCTGACTTGTCACATCATGTGAGTAATGATT
Source organism: Eucidaris tribuloides (assembly GCA_001188425.1). Classification (NCBI taxonomy): domain Eukaryota; kingdom Metazoa; phylum Echinodermata; class Echinoidea; order Cidaroida; family Cidaridae; genus Eucidaris; species Eucidaris tribuloides. Next base: position 11,924 of record JZLH01S0154978.1, read on the forward strand.
TTAACCCGTTGGCTACAACTTACGATCTCCTTCAAAATGTATAAGGGTGAAATGCCAAAATTCACTTTAACTATTTCTTTTCTTATTGAATTTGTGAGGAATGTATCAGAAGAATGGTGCTACCCTTATTGATCTTATTGAAATTGTGTTACTTCATTTGCAGTAAAACTTATTTAGATCCATCATTTCTAATTTAGTTAAAGATGTTTAATATGTTCACTGAATTGATGTATTTAGTTGTATTTTATCATTTAATGATTTTTGCAACAATGCAACTTTTTACAGCAAATGTATATTTAATGCTTTGTACATTGTTTTGTAGATGATTTTTTTTTGTTTTTTTAAAGGGCCTCATTGAAAACCAGATCCTGCTGAGCAAGCATTTCTTTCAAAATATGTGAAATAAATAAATAAATAAATAAATCTTACCAAAGACTTTATGTATGTTGTTAGAAAAATCATGAATATCATGGACAGTGCCATGCATTACTCTTGCAAGGTGGAAAAGATGTTTAAATTGTCTCATCTGCACATGTGTAGCTGATAGAAAGAGCACCATCTATTATCAGGTATTGCACTGGTTGCATTCACTTAATTGGCGTGGGACAGAGGCAAAGCCAGCGATTGCCCAACAGTCAAATTGCTTTAGGCTATGTGCTCAAATAATATTTCTGAACTGTGTATCAGCTTAAATTTTTTTTATCGATGATGTGGATGTCAGTGAGTATCATCTGGAAGTTGTGATAAGATTCTTTCAATGGGTAGTGTACTAAAACCAAAATGTACAAACAGGGGCATCAATCCTGAGGTGGCAAAGGGGGCAGTTGCCACTCCAATGAAAATATTGGGGGGGGGGGCAAACATATCAATTTGACCCCCCCCCCCCCTATAATTTTGACAACTTGAAAAATTCATTTTATGTAATGCAATGATATGTTTAAAAAGCATTGGAAAACTCTACAAAACCATGAAACTTGGCATAAAACTGATATTAAACATACACAATTTTCAATTTAAACTTCTGTATTGCAACTTGATATTTTTCACTTTGGTCCCGCCTCCCCCCCCCCCAACCCCATCCAAAAAATGAATCAACGCCCCTGTGTACAAACCAGTTTTAGATGTGAGTTTTTCTTGCATTTCTCAGGATCTAATTGCTCGTGAAATCCATCAGTCTTTTCACCCACGCCATACTCCTTCATGAAAAGAGATTTTGCAGTTTCCAATCACAATATGCCTCAAGCAAGGTTGTTACCTCGCTGTGTCAAAATCAGAAGAAAATAAAAGGATATTTTCTCAATATACTGAGACCAAATTGAACAAACAAGTTTTAGATGCAAGCTTTTCTTGCATTTCTCAGGAACCCACGTCACACTGTTCCATAAAAAAGATTTTGCAATTTCTAATCCTAATTTGCCTCGAGCATACCTATTTCATTACTTCAATGTGTCATAATCAGCAGAAAATATAATGATAAGTACTTCCTTATTGTTATTGATAATAAAATAGAATCTATTAATAAAGACCTATTGACCTCGTAAAACTGATGAATAAAAATAATTTTTAATCATGTAAGATAAATACAAGTAACTTAACCCGTTGCTTACGGGAACCGGATGCCCCCTGTACAAAGTCTATGGGGATTTGTAGAATCTCGTAGTCAACGGGTTAACACAAGTTACATAACCATTTTACCACTTTATTTCATAAGAAACCATATATATAAATGTGGGTATTTCCAGAGTTAAAGTGTACTTTTCAGGGTTTTAGGTAATTTTATGTTTCCAAGGTGCATTACCCTCCCTCACCCATGCAATAAAATCTTTTAGAACATTTAGTGAGAGATAACTTTGCCCCGAAATTGCTTCAAACAGGCGCTCTATTAGAATTTCTGTGAAGTTGAAGATATTGGGGGGGGGGGGGAACATATGTAATGCTGGGCAGAATTTTATGCACTAACATGTTAAGGTCATGTTATAAATATTTAGTGAAAAATTTGTTGTTTTTGAACTGAATAACCTGATATTGATTAGATGAGATAACAACAGCCTTAAAATTCTGTTGCAGACTATGTTTTATGCCATTTCTAGACTTAGTGGGGAATGTATGTAACATGGATGGACCAAAATGTTGCATTTATTTATTTTGTGTATGTTGCAGTATTGATTTTTATTTCTTTTTTGCTATTTCTTTCTGAACAGCCAAAATTTATTCCAGAGTTCATCAGGTAGGTATCAGAATATTCTTTGGAAGTTTGGAAGTTGTTTTGTTGTTGTTTGTTGTAAGGGCTAAACTAAGGAAATAATTTTCTTGGTATTGCATCTTGATTTGTGATGAAATTTGGATATATGATTGCTGCAATAAATTTACTACATTGACCTATGGGGAATTCTGTATAAAGCACTTGTCCCCTGACTGGAATTGGTAATCAAATTTAAAAACTCTGTCTGTTGGTATGAATGTGCATCACACTAAATTACGTGAATAAGAAGTGACAACACAGAGCTTAACATACCTGCCAACCAGTAAGATTTTATGAGATTTAGTAAGATTTTTCATCATCCAAATCCACAGAATAAGATTTTCTGATACAAAAATAAGATTTTTTGAAGAATGTGCAGTATACTTATACTATGTGATTTTGACATAGTAAGATTTTTACCTTCAATAAGATTTTTGATCAGTGTCAGTAAAACTTTTCATGCCAGGAGGTTGGCAGGTAATAATAATATCATGTTCTTGTTTAGCACATAATACGTAGCTTATCACACATCCCTATGCGCTGTGTATTATTACCCCATGGTCATGACTGGTACATTTAAGCTAGGCAGCTGTTACGCGCTTGAAGCTATAAATGACCCGACCAGGGTACCCAGGTATGGCTTAAATGTTAGCATTTCAGTTTCACTGCACTGCTCACATGAGTTTTATAACAGTGTTTTGTTCCAAACAAATCGAAGAATTCAAGAAAATGTATAAACTACAAAAAAGTAATAATAATTAATGGCTTTAGTGGATGAAATGGATAACACACATGTAAACATCACCTTTTCTAGTTCGTATCAGGATACATTTGACCTTTGACCCCACAAATAGTGACCGCGGTACCAGTTGCAGTTTGTTGATTGCTACCTATTCATGTCTTTTCTTTGCAGAGTTCAGAAAGAGAAGCAATGTGACGTGGTGTCTGGTACCCGTTATGTCGGCAGTGGGGGTGTCTATGGTTGGGATTTAAAGAGGAAAGTTATCAGGTAAGTGTTAAAAAAAAATGAATATTGGTTTTTTTTCAATGACTGAATGAATGAATAAATAGATAATGTATTATGAATGGCTAATGTATATATATTCGCAAGACACCACTTTTAGTAGTTGCTTAATTAACTGTACCTTGGATAATGAATGTTATAAAATTATGCTTGACTTGTTCCTTTTTGTTTTGTAGACTGACTTTGTTCTTGTGTCTTCTTGGAATCATGTTTATAAGTTTTATTTAAATCTTTTATGACTCCAAGTCTCCAACCACATTTATGTTTATTTGTTAAAGTTATCTTATTGTACTTTTATTTTGTTTTGTTTTGTATTGTACTGTATTTATCAAATGCATGTACATGTATGCTTATAAATTGTATGTTTTTTTTAATGCAAATGTGAACAATAAATTCAATTCAATTCAATTCAATTCAATCTAAATTAATGAAAAAATGAATAAATGAGTGAAAGAATGAATGAATGAATGAACAAATGAAGAAACAAGCAAATATATAAGAGATAAATAAATAAGTAAATAAATAAATAGGTACATAAATAACTGAATATTGATTTTATAGCTCATGGGTAGAAAATATTTTTCTCTTGGTTGTGGTATCCTATTAAATGATCAGAAATGTCTGTTGTTAAAAAATGGTTTGTGACTAAAAAAACCCAATCCCATCCTTCTCCTCGACTGCATCCCAGCCGAGGAGCCAACTTCTTGGCCCAGGTTCTCCTGCGTCCCGGTGCCTCCGACCTCACAGGGAGCTTTAGACTCTACAAGAAGGACGTCCTCCAGAAACTGATTGATGCCTGCGTCTCCAAGGGATACGTCTTCCAGATGGAGATGATCGTCAGGGCCAGACAGTTTGGATACAAAATTGGAGAGGTTTGTTTTTTGTGTGTTTTGTGTTGATTTAGTATTATTGCAGACAGTAATGTGAAGCATGCTTAAAGGTATTGGCTAACATTTACCACAGTTAAAAAAATCTGAGCCACATGATTCCCCATGCTACCAGTGTCTTTGATGAGGTCTAAAAATGAAGCCCTGAAAAAATTGTAATTCAAAATGATCATTTAGTGCTTTAAAAAAGTGAAAATTGTAAGTTGACCAGATTCACTTGCCCATTTCCTCCCATAGACTTACTGTGTGTACACCTAGGCTATTAAAACTCGTCCCGAGTTTTAATTGTTTATTCATACATAACTTGCCATTGGCAGTGTAACTTTCCAAACTTTTGTATTCTAGGGTGTTTATATGTCCATTTGAACACTACTATGTAGCTCAGATATCAAAGTTTGACAATTTTTTAAATTGAAGCTCCACAATGTTAGCCTATCACTTTAATCAATGACAAGTGATCATAGGTGGCAAAAAATATACTTGATGATAGATGCGATGACTTTTAATTGCGTTTCAGCTTGTCAGATGATAATGACACTCCTTTATGTTTTGAAATTATGTATATCTACAGTATGTAAATTCGTGAATGATTTTGTTGTTGTTGAATGGCTGCTCAAATGTTTGTATTTTGTGTATTGTTAACCTATGAAGGCAAATTATGAAAATCATTTTTTCTTTCACAGAGAATTTTGTAAATGATTAACTCATGTTAGAGACTCTCTGGTAACAACATACAAAAGATTGCCTCAAGTGCAGTCAGTGGAAATGTTGATCAAATTCTAGCAGATGTTAGTAGTTTTACTCCAGGATAAGCTACTGAATTTCATGAAAAATAAAATCTTTTTGTGGTTAAATATTACATGTTATCACTTTGGGGGAATTTGGATTTGATACTAGGCAGTAGACAACATTTTGATACCAAGCGCAATATATATTTTTAGTTTTGTTTTCTTTTTGGTTTTCCACCTCTGTTTTGATATAGGTTCCCATCACGTTTGTCGACAGAGTTTATGGAGAGAGCAAACTTGGAGGTTCGGAAATTGTCAGTTACGCCAAGGGTCTTTTGTACCTGTTTGCAACAACGTGATGAAGATGAGAAATAAATAATTATTTTATTTTATTTTGTAACGGGAGTGTAGGGGTGGGGGTGGGGTGAGGGAAAAGACAGATATTATTTAACTCTTACCAGGCACAGCGCAGCGCTACAATTATCGCAGGTTTTATCATTGATGAGTGCACTTCATTTGCATAAAATCAACAAGTGTGTACCGACCGATGTGAAAAAAGGTACACAAATTTCGAAGCTAAAATCTCCTTCGAAACACAAAATACTGATTCCAAATGTAAAGAAAGTAGGAGTGTGATAGATTTCTGATATAAACATGTGTGTGAACAGACTATTAGATGATTTTAAACTGTGAAATTTTACGGAAGAAATGTACCTTCAAAACGGAAAAAGTAGGACAAGAAACTGTGGTAAAATTCACCCATTTATTCTGCCATGCTTGAAATGCGAATACCATGAACAGAAAGGAAATTTATCATACCTACTTCGGCTGAAATGTCATTTCACAGCATTACTGTGAGCTCCCATGTCATAAAATATCGTACTTCAATGTCCCTACGTCGTTGATAAAAATTAAAATTACGCGAAATGGAATCAGTCCCACACATTGCTTTTCACGTATTTCCTCCCGGCGCGCCGCGGTGTGTATATCTATGGAGGCCAGCGCAGATCGTTTGCAGTGGCTGACTGCTGACAGTGTTCAGTGCATGTTGCTCATTCGACTCAAGTCAGCGCGAGCGAGGAAAAATCTGCGCATGCGTACAGGTGTGTATTACGGTGTTCGCTGGCTAAAATTTTCTATATCGAGTCATATAGAAAATACACGATATCTCAAAATCTACTGGCTTGACCCAGCTAAAACTTTCCCTATTTATGAATGGAACCTTCCCTAATATGGTAATGAAGTCTTTTGTGGCCTCGTGCCGCTCCGCCACTGTGTCAAACAAAAACAGACAGCTTGTTTTTGTAGAGTTTATATCTCAAGTTCTAATTCATCAAATTTCATAATTTTGGCATTGATATCAAGTTCATGGAAAACTTAGATAGCCTGGGAAGTTTCAGTTCATAACTCGCTGGCAAAACGAGGCAATGCGAAGGTAAAGATTTTGACTCTTTCTGACCTCGTGTGCGCTCCTCCGTAGAAGTTCGTTGGAAATTCAAAATAAACGGGGCGATAATGATGTGCAAAGTGGAGTGCTACGCTGCGCCTGTTACACTCTTACTGTGTCAACTATTTTCCACCAGTGTCTCATCAAGGGACTTTCTTTTGTGTAGTATCAACTTCAAGCAGCTGTTACTTTTTACCCATGAAAATGAAAAAAATGTCTTAACCCTATCTAGGCCGGGGTATTTTGGGAGATTATATGGCCGGGGGGGGGGGCCCTCACAGGCCCCCCTTCAGATCTCAGCCGTCGACCGCGCGATCACGATGAAAATTGGCACGCACATCGCCCATGACCTAATCTTCAAAATTGTACAGTTATTTTTTTCATGAAAATTGTTGTTAGTTAATTATGCTAATTTATGCATAATTAATATGTGAAATCATACTTTTTGCTCTAATTCACTAATTGAATCTCCAAATGTGCTAATTTTTGGTGTAGAAACTCTTTGTGGTGTTCTTAGCAATTGTACTTCAAAAAACTTGCGATATCAGATGAATTCCTTATGTATTTTATTGTTTTTGCAATTTCTTATGTATTTCTTTGTTTTTTACCTTTTGTTTTTCATTGTTTTTTCAATGCAATTTGTCGGTTAGACTTATGCGATCATAAACAGCATAAAATTAAGTAATTTGAATCAGTAAAAGCAAAAATATTAATACATTTATGATATTTGGCTGAAAAAACTTTGTATTGAAATCCTGTTTTTGAGCAAATTTTGGTGCGACATGAATGTACAAAATTGTGCGTATCTTCGGAACCGTGTACCCGGGTGTCGCAAATTTGGTCTTAAAATATGTGAGTGACTCAGGGGGAAAAAGTCATGAAACATCGCGGCTAGAGCTTTTCGCGTTCCGAACGTATTGCGCGAAACGTTGAGGGGGGCCTCCCAGGTTCCCCGGCCTAGATAGGGTTAATTGCTCCCATTTCACCAAGCACTATGCTAGCAACTCAAATATACCAAACTTCTTAGTAATATCCACTGCAAATGTGCCAGATATATGAGTAGTCTGCACATATACTGTGCAAAACATAAACATTATGTTCATGATTTGCGCACTCCAAAATGAACCTATCAACCAAATACACTCCTGCTCATAATTATGGAATATTTTGTTGATACTTAAGTTCTTTCTCCAGAATCTCCTGTATCGTCCTAAATTTTCAAGATAAGTGTTTATTTCACAAAAACGCAGTATGTGAAGCAGTTTTTGGATTTCATGAGATGACTAAAATAAAAACTAAAATACATTTGAGCGCAATAACAATTATATATATATTTTTTTAAATCCACCAAAAATCATGAAAAAAGTATTAAAGTAATTAAAAAAAACACAAAACACTGATAAATTTTGATCTAATGTCAATTATCATTAAATTAACATCAGACTAGTCTGTTACAAGTCTAGTAACGTGCGTAACCACCATGTGACTCAACAACAACTCTGAATAATGCCATTTTTAAACACAGGTTTTAGCGTCGAGTCGGATGCTACAAAATGCTCAGCATTCCTAAAATACTTATATTATACTTGTTTCACCAGGGGTAAGCAAATATTTATCCCAGATGTACCGTTTACGGAAAAATGGCAACTTCTAAAATGTCTCTAAAGTATTCCATAATTATGAGCATGAGTGTACTAGTAAACTTAATTCATTTATAATTTTAAGATTCACATAAATCATCGCCTCTCACAAAAATCTTGGAGCTAAAGAGTCAGGTTTCGTGAAAATAAATGCTGATAAAATTCAAACACAATGCATCACGTAACATTGTGACTTGTCGCTCACTGAATTTGAATTTTAGACAACCATTAAAACTAATCTGTCTACAAGACTTTATTTGTGTATCAACTCCTAAAAACTAGATACTTGCTAATCAAAGTTTATCAGGTTAAAAGTTATACCAGTGCAGTCGTACTCTACCAAATTCAAAATTAGTGAGTGAAAACTAACGTTACATCCATTGTTTGAAACCTAGACTACTGCTACAAAATACATCTTGAGCAATAGCCCAGTTTCAAATAATTTATCATTTATATTTCAAAATCTTTACAACATATGAATCCCAATGTACCTCTTTACTGGCTCAAATCTGAGCAAAATCGGTTGGGTATGCAATTAAGAAACACAATCTTTAAACAAAATGTAATTACTCTCAATTTTCAAATATTTTGTCATGTTAGGAGTGATTTGGAGGGTACTATTTGTTGTACAAAACTGCACGTCTGATACATAAGAATTGACAATATATCTCAAAATCACACCAATTATTGGGTGTATTGGGTGGGTATAACAATATTGTCCCGAATGGGTTTTTATTCCCCAGCCACCATAGTGTCCTAACAATTTTGACCAAAATTCTCCTTTGATGGTTTCTAAATGTCCATAAAAGACTTGAAAGGTTACATTTGTATATGTTGAAAGATTATGATTACAGATTATGTAAGGATAAATGTTTGCGACACGTAAAGATGAAATATAATATTTTTAGCAAATATTTGTCCAGTATTTTATATTTAAATTTCTTTCAAATTATGGTAGGATACATGTCTTGCACAATGCTTGTGATGCGAATCCAACTAGTAATTGCCAAGTTTTGAATGTATTTGTGCAGTTATCACCTAAAGAAATGTAATTCCCTATTCAATATGTAAAATGATGGTGACAATTTTGCATTAAATATGTACAAATATTAATATATTCGTTGCCAAAAATGTGTGAGTTTCAAGTTTTGTCATAGCATGTAGGAAAGTGTGAATGTGAATGACTGTCTGT
>JZLH01S0154978.1:22740-34020 GCA_001188425.1 Eucidaris tribuloides
CACACACACACACACACACACACACACACACACACACACACACACACACACACACACACACACACACACACACATGCTCACACACACATGCACACAACACACACATAGAAACATACACACATGCACATACAGTGTCATACACGTACACAAACTAAAATAAACATTCATGCTTACAGCACATGAAACAAAAATCAAATCTACTCGTACTTAATGTCTATTTATTTTACATCTCCAAAATTGAATAATATAGGATTGAATGGGTGAATAGCATTTTCACACACATTTGTGAAATAGAAATGTATGCATTATAAATAATCATCTCTTGTCAGTCATTCAACTGCTATCAGGGACACACCCTGAGGTAACATATGGCTCACCCTGTAACATGTGACATACGTTCAGGTAACGAGCGATTTACCCTTCAGTTCATGGGACAAACCTTTAAGTAACGTGACATATCTCGGGTAATAACTTGCATACCTTAGTCCTTTGACGACGTGATATACCTTCATGTAACGTGACATACACATGAGATGACGTGACATACATTCGGGTAATATGCTCTCAATGAATAAACCACTTTGGTAATGTATGCAAATTGTATGCATACCTTTCTGACAAAAGTTGCTCTTGACAACCTGATAGATTGCCGGACATAACAACTAATGTTTGCAAGTTGCATTTTTATTATTGAAAATGTATTCATACAAACAAATAAACGAAAGGCTCGTCACTAGGCTGCAGAGGAAAAATATTCATAAATTTGAAACATTACAGAAGTGGTCTATTGTGTATACAGTTTGTTCATGTGACCATGTGCAGCCCTGCTTGAATATATTCGTAAGGCAAATGACTGTGGCGAATTTTTATTGCATAATTGAGTTATCCGTATACTTACGTAAAAATAAGTGAATATATAATTATTTGTAATTTAGTGCACTTGTGATAGACTTACTGTACTTAGAGTGGTCATATATTTTACATTGCACATTATAAACATATATAACATTACATAATACATAACATATTATGTTGCATACAAAATCTGAAAATCAATATGATTTCATATACAACTTTGATATATATATATATATATATATATATATATACACACAAGGCAAATTATGAGTGCCTGATTAATTTTTTACGCAGTTTCGAGACGGGGGCGTAAGTTTTGCAGTCGCGTAGAAATCTGAGACTTTGAAACTAAAAACTTATGACGTAACGTCGCTGTGCAAGCCCGATGTCAGTTTTTGGCCAATGTTACTCCATAAATGTGAAATATGCTAGAAAGATTCTAAACTGCTCAGATTGCACATTGTATATACAGTATAAATTGAAACTGCATCTTTCTACAAACATATGATCGCCATTCATAAATCTTGAAAAAATAGTATACACATTTCAAAAAATAAAAATAGACGTATAGTACATGTAGTACATGTATTTGTTTTAGGGAGAATACAATGACCAGTAATGTTTATAATTAAAAAAAAATATTCATGTTTTAAATATGTGTAAATATATACAATTTCATATCTATATAAATATATGTACAGAATGTGCACGTTTTGTTTTTCTAATCGCCAATATTATTCCATACGAACTAAGGAAGTATTTGGTACCCTTTTAATAAATTGATTTTTCCCCCTGAAAAGACCATCTCACAGAACCACTCAGAATTGCTGAAATCAACGGTGATACCCCAAAATTGCGAATAGGTAGTTGTCCATGATATGGCAAACGGGCACTTGTATGAGGACGTTCTTATAATACTGTGAATTTCGGGATATATGTATATGTATATATACTTTTAATTACACTAAAACATTATATACCAAATGCCATATCCTGGATCAATTCTCATTTGATTTGAGCATGCTATTGAGGACAAAGAGTACTTCTGAAACGGAAATACAACAGACATGGAAAACCATCACAGCGCAGGTCCCAGGCGGGACTTTAATCAATGACGGGAGATGGTCTTTTTATCTGTGTGCTTTTCAAAAGTGTATCAAAATCGTCAAGATTAACAAAGGCAATCACTTACTTTTCACACACACACAAAATCATAAGTACTTTTACAAATAATTTACAGGCAAATTTCAGTCGTTCTCACACGAAGAATACCGATCATTATACGTATTTCCATGTACGAACAACTATGGTATAAAAAATTACGGAATATTGCAGCCCCCATCCCCGGAACGTTTGGAAATGAAATTAATCGAACAGTTCAGCAAAATATTATGAGGTATGAAAATTGCCCCAAATCGATCTGAAAGTATCACAGTTCATCGACGCAATTTACTTCAGGCTATTTAAAGAAGCTATTTGTATAATCCGCGACAGGCGTTTTCGCCCGCATGCACAGCATGTACATTGCATTAGTATCATTAATGATAAATGGTTTGATCATTTGCCAAGCAAGAATGAGCTTGCGTGACATGGAGGCCTTCATCACCGAGAGTCATTACCGCATCGATAATGTTCATAGACGATAAATGTATTAACGTTTGCGAGCTGAGAGGATGTTTGGAGTGTTTAAATAAAGGGGGGTGGGGTGTTTAAAGGCAATATCACTATTATAACAGGATTGGAAAACGTCCTTACTTTGGGATAAAAAGTACTTTAGAATAAAGTAAACTGTTCAAGCCTTCTGCTGTCTTAAGTTTCGTGGTCAATTGTTGACAACTTCTTAAGCAATCACCATCAATATACTCACTGTATATGGAAAATTGTTTGTGTAGCTTTCTGTGCAATTTCTATCAGGGCACCAGAATAATTTAACACTGGTAAACGAACGCTTATTTCTCCACAAGTAAACAATTTCAAGACAAATCCTTCCAGCCAGGAGATACACTCGAACTAGTGCATCACATTGGCCATTTAGTTCTTGAGGCACTTTTGACTTTGACTCGCAATCATGTCATTGCCCTTTCACACCCCGATTTTTCTGGAAAACACCCACCTTTAGAAAAGACAAAATGGGTAACGATGATGAAAAGAGCCGATTGTGAACTTGATGACCCCCCTCCCCCCCCCCCGTTGTTGTTGTTGTTGTTTTTTTTTTGCTCGTCGCATCGATTTGCACTATAGAACACTCCCTTTAAAAATCCTGGATACGCTTATGTTGGCTTATATAAGAACAATATAACAAGAATGTTTAGTTATTAATGAGAACTGTATTTCACCGGCCTTCAATATGAAAATAATAATACATCCGACGGAGCGTGTAATCTACGGTAGCCTTGATGACACAAAGTTATAAATAATCCCACTTAGACCGTGTAATCGTGCACAATGTTAGTGCGAACTCAATTAATAATGCACATGGCGGGGTAATTTACAAGGAGCTGAGAACTACAAAGCTCGAAAAACTCAATATTTAGCTGATTTTAATTTAACATCGGACTTTTTATTATTGAAATGGCAAGTGACCCAAAGATGCACGTGACATTAAAAGCCATATATTTATTGATTAGCCATTCTTATGCAACCACAGGATCAATGTACCCTTACCAGTAAATTAAGAAAATTTCTACTTTTATAAGCGATCCTTATAATAATGTCACAATTGAACAAATAAGAATGATGAAAATATTGATCTCCCCGTCACATCGTTTTATAATTTTTTCATTATTATAGTGTGTGTATATTTTAATTAAAGTGAATTTGGGTCGATAGATTTCAATTTCGGCAAATTTTGGTATCAATTGCCAGTGGGAGTTTCTGTGGGAGATTCAGAGTCGCGTAGTTGAAGAGAATTTGGCCGAATGTAGTTTCCTATGGTCATATGATGATTGTTAATCAAACAATGGGTTTGGACGTGAAGCATCATTATCATGCGATCCCGCAAAAACAGACGCCATGCTGTGACGTGTTGAAAAGGGGCGGCGCTGGGGGGGGGGGGGTATTTTTCCCGAGTAATGAAATTAACGGGGATTTCTTACCGGTTTTTTTTTTATTTTGCCCCCCCATTGTTGTATCGTTGTTTCATTGGCTAGTTTATTTTTTTGGGGGGCGGGCAAAAAATAGTTTTGGTTGTAGTCGGCCCCCTGCCCCCGCTCGTCCGATAATCTTTGGCTTGTAATTTGGCAAGTAAACACCTTTTGTGGCGGGCAAAATTTTTCCCCGACAGATTTTTCGCCCCACCTAAATTTTACCTTGGCGCCAACCCTGCTGTTAAAACCGAGAATGTTTGCTCAAGGGAGGCATTCCTCATACATACATCACTGTACTGCACAGCCATGGCCGGCCATTAACGAGCGCACTAGAAGGGGTTAGGGTTAGGGACAGGGTTTGGGGTTAGGGTGTTCAGGGTTTGGGGTTAGGGTGTTTAGGGTTCGGGGTTAGGGTTTTGGGGTGTTTAGGGTTAGGGTTAGGGTTAGGGTTAGGGTTAGAGTCTTTAGGGTTAGAGTTAGGTTTAGGGTGTTTACGGTTTGGAGTTAGGGTTGGATTAGGGTTGGGTTGGGTTAGGGTTAGGGTTAAGGGTTAGGGTTAGGACGAAGGTAAAGGTACGAGATTGATGAGGAACGTCTCCCTTAAGACCAAACTGGCCAAACCCTCTCTTTCTATTTACAGTTTAGAGGGGAATTGGATAAAATGTGCCCTCAAACAATTGATGATTGCAATAACCCGTTACCTCATTTCATAACTGGCAAAATTCTCGGGCTCCGGAGTATGCATGTATTTCACGAATTACATCGTAGTGCATCACGATGATGATAAAAACGCCGAGTCATACGTATCTCCTTCAAACGCTACTATTCTTCGCATGATAGAGAAAATAATCGTAATTCGACTCACCATATTATTCTTAATTCAAATATGAATCAGCTGCTGAGAAGGGAAAGGAGTACTATTTTTCTGAAATTTCTCGGTTGATTCGTTATCCTTCGAATAAATTGGGTGGCTCTGTAGAAGAAGGCCCAGGCTACAAAACTCAGAGTTAGATTGACTCGAAAAAGGATCTGTTGGTGCCACACAATGAAAACGGCTGTTTAAAATTTTACACAACGCTGTTTACTACATGAACTGATAAGGTAATGTTTAAAAGTTTAAACAACTGTTTAAAGTTTTAAACAGCAATGTTCAATTTTTAATATTTATTGCTAAAGAAAATTGACCATTGCTGTTTCAATTTGTAAACACTTGTTTGAACTTTTAAACAATTCATGATCAGTTCATATAATAAACAGCCTTGTATAATTTTTTATACAGCCGTTTTTACTGTGCAAACCAAGAAAAGGGTACGGTTTGACCAGGAATTGAGTAAGATTTGAGTCGAATTTAGGACGATGTGATCCTTATAGGGGTTATATTTGACCCTGTTTCAGGATGTGATCCAAGAGACCACTTTCCGAGTCATTTTGACTTCGTTATTGCGAGAGTTTGTCTGATGGGGCCGGGGATGGGGCTCATGAGTATGGTCTCGAACTTAAAGCCACAGGCTAACAATGACCACAGTGTAATGTGAGCTACATAATCCTCCATGCTCCACGTGTCTTTAACGTATTAATAAGGTCTAAAACGAAGCCCTGAAAAAAAAAACTATTTCAAAATGACGATACAAACACTCGGGGGATCAGATTCACCTATTTCCTCCCATAGACTTACTCTGTGTAAATCTAGGTGATTTTATCCTCCACCGGAGGGGAAATTGTTTAATCATACATATCTTGTCAGTGACTGCATAACTTTCCAAACTTTTGTATTCTGTGGTGTTTATTTGTCCATTTAAACACTACTATGTAGCTCAGATATAAAAGTTTAACAACTGTTTAAATGGAAGCTCCACAATGTTTGCCCATACTTTAAGTTGACGGTCATAAGTAGTTGAACACAATGAGGGAGCTAGTTTAGCAATAAAACTATAATACTGGTCAACACAACATTTTGCGCAAAATAGATCGAATGTGTGTTCTAACGTACAATCTTAGCTTCCGAAATTAGCTCTAGACTGGTGGAAATCAATTTTGTTTCAATTAATGATCCCATTACTTTCGTAATGCCCGACCAGCATACCAAACCTTGTTTCATATCTTTCATTGTAGGCCTACAGTTATGTAATCACTTCTGTAATTTACTTGAAATTGGTCGATTCGGTTTAGTCAAATATTAATAACAATCTTCCTTCATTAGTCCCCGGTGTTTGTTGTTGTTGAAGTACGGTGTTGTATAACCAGTGGTGTAACCAGTATTTTGGAAAAGGGGTGTATATCAGGTCCGAAAGAACACTGATCTTTGGTGCAAAGCTATGCGACAAGCAAAGAAACGGGGGTCACCATGTCCGAAGGAGCACTGATCTATGCATGGTGCAAGTCAATGCGACACGAACAAAAAGGTCATCGCGCCCCTCGGTACGTCTATGGCAAAAGTGACCGGAGGGAGGGTGAATACGCCCCAAACCCACAAAATTTCACTGCGAACCTCTCCCCCCCCCCCCCGATTTTCTGTATTTGTTTTTGCACCATAACGGCGGCCGTCCCCTCCCCTGTTTATTTTTTTATATTTACCACAAAGGGTCTTCTTTATTCAATTAACATAAACAACAGTAAACAATGTATATGAAAATTTCAAGCACATTAGCATTACTGCGATGTTAATACATCAATAAAATCATCAAATTTACTTAATTCTGTGAATACCTTTTGTTTTTTCTTGTGTTTTTCAATTTCGTGTCTAGATTTAATTAACATGTTAAAACAATAAACGAAATCTTTTTTAGATAATTTTGTTTCTCTTTCTTTGTTTACTGATATGAGCTTTATAAATTGAGAACAATGCATAGTTTAAAACCAAATCAATCAATTTTGTATCATCTGAACTATATTTATAAATGATGAATTGAGGTTTTATTCTAAAAGATGCTGATTTGAGATATATTCTTATTAAAGTTTCAACATATAACCAAAATAGTTGAACTTGTTTACAATCAAAGAAAACATGATAAATGGTCCCCTCTTTGTGACATTCTGTGCAATTACGTATATCCCTTATTTTCCATTTGTTTAAATTAACCGGGGTTGGAAGTAAATCATACATGAATCTAAAATTAAAATGTATTAAAAAGCTATCTTGTACTTTGCCGAGTTTAAATAACCAAATATCTTTCCATGCAATTTTGTTATCTTTCGCAATTTTATGACATGCACCAAAATGTTTCTGCTGTCGATGTTTCTGTCTTTCTTTTTATCAATTCTGAATAAATAAGCTTATTTCGAAGAGTAGTGGTGGGTAACGGTTCTTTGAAAATCGTGATTGTTGACTGAAGTAGAATTTTTTTCTTTAAAATAATGAAACAGATTAACGTTATTAATTTTTAGATGTTTTATCCAATTTTGTGGTAAAGAAGCGATGCATCTCGCATATTCAGAGAACCAGTTTCCGTCCGAAAATGTGCCGAACTTATTTTTTATTTCATTTACAGAGAGCAAACTATTCCTCTTTACTAGATCTCCGACAAAATATATATTTGATCTTATCCAGTTTCTGAATATTAACATCTTCCCTTTGTAGCGTACTGTATATTTACATTTAACCATAACATTTCTTTACAGATGTCTTGACTACGTTCCAGATTTCGATTAACATTCGGATTTTGAAATTTTAAAGAAAAGTGAGTGTAAAGTAAATCATGATAAAATTCTGGAAGCTTAAAATTTATTGTAAACAAATATTTCGGATCACACTGTTTATAACACTGGTACGGGGCTGCCTTTGGGAGTTGTGTGGAAACAAACACGTTGTACGACGCATGATGAAACGAGGCGGTTTATCTTTTCACAAAATCTCCAGCTATTCGTATCACCTCTTACCCACTAAAAAGGGGAAAAAATAATAAATACAGGAAAAACGTAAGTATGGGCTTGTGATTTTTCTAGAAGGTATAACCAACTCACACAACACAGACTCTGACCAAATAGCTTTTCAAAGGAATATAATTATTATAACTCTGTCGAAACCGATGATGGGTCCGAGTTTGTAATTAACTCCCTTGTGTATTGCATCACGATATCTATCTAGCTGATATAACGAACTCGTGATAATTATTCGGGGATTATTATTAACGTAATGACAGATAATTGGTCTTATTGCGTAAGATCGTAATTTCACTGTTCGATATTTCTATCTTCGTTGAGATTGCCCATCCATCTTCGATTCGTTATGTTTCTTATTCGTCCGTGGCCCGGATTTATGATGAGGAATATTTGCAAAATAAAAGGTTCAAACATTGCCGATAGGTTTACACCAGATAATTCTTAAACATTGCCATTTTTGTCTTTGTTCGAAAATGTTCTATTTTCTTTGCACATAGTTACGAGTTGAACGTGATTACAGTATGAGAAGTTGCACGAGCGAGCGATTTGGGGAAATTTTGAAATCCTTATTTGGTTCAAAGTTACATGTATATACATGTATGCATGAGCCAATCCTCATTATCTTTGAGCGTTATAGCAATAATATGACTCATCTGTATTCTTAGACGTGTTATATTTAAAATTGTGTAATTCCGAGAGAGTTTAGAATCACTTTGAGCACTAAGCACCCCATCAATAATGAGAAGTGAATCAAAATGCAACATTTACAAGCAGAGTCATTAGCATACAAAAGATTTCGTGGTGGGTTTATTTTCGCGAATTTCGCGACTTACTGAAACCGAAAATTTTCACTTCCTGATATTTCTGTACAAAATAGAATAAAATCGCGAAAATATACTCTCGTGAATTCCCCGTCTTGAAGCAAAATCGCGAAAATATATGGACGAGAAATATTATGGCGTATACAGTAAGCCACGATGGCATGCCGTTCAGATATATCCATACAGTATACGGTAATCGTAATTCGTAAACTAATTTCGATCTGACATTGCGCGGAAAAGATATGCTGCAAACCATGTACTCTTATCTGTGAGTTATCATGCACTGAATTTACATCATCATCATCCATGAGAACATGAAACAAACGTAATTATTATTTTACAAATGATTGGTGACGATTATTGGGTTTCAGGGCGTTGTCATCTGTCAATTAACCGAGTTGTACGATGTCAAGGGTCTGCAGATACAATATCAAGAGTCTCGAGATACAAAAATGAAATTTACGATTACAAGCACTTCTACCGCTTCATTAATTGAACGTTCGTGATTTCGCACTTAGTAGGATGCCACTCCCATTAATATCCATATCATGATAACATTGAACAAACATAATAATTATTTTGCAAACAACCAATGACCATTATTAGGTTTCAAGGCGTTGTTTTCAGTCATTTAACTGAATATTACAATGTCAAGAGTCCTGAGAATACAAAAATAAAACTTAATGATTACATTTACTTATAAAGATTCATCATTATGGGGCCAATTAATGCCTTAGTTGAGTCTATGTCCTTGTATTTCCATAACATGAAAAAATTGACCGCTTGTATGACTTGTTACGAGAATAGCATCACAATTTGGGTTACGCACTCTTACGTAATTTTATGTCGTCATTAAAAACATTTTGACAAGTTTATGTGGAATTGGATGAAAGGAGGAAACGCATTGATTTTCCTTGTGAAATAAACGATGAGAAAGGCAACCAGGTATGCATACAAACACACCTAATATTGAATCTGGCACAGTATTCAAACAAATTCGTATTTAAAAAATGCTACAACAGTACAATATAAAATTGTTGGGGCAAAAGGGCTGTGTACTCTTCAAAATATAGTTTGAAGAGTCCATCCTTGTAGAAATTTATTCAGATTGGAAGATTGGTTGTTGGTGCTAAATAGAGTTAACCCTAACCCTAATCTTATAACGGACTGTAAAATTGTGAGCTCCCCCCTAAAAAAGAAAGCAAATTATGAACATTAAAAATCGTATGAAACAGGGAAAATAAGATGTTGATAATTATGTTTTTGGAAATGAATATGTACTTGTTGTAATTATACACCATGTTGAATCTTGTTAACAAATTTATCCTCCCATACATAAGAGTCACCGGATAAAAAAAATAGTGTACACAACTCATTATGACTTACATAAAGACATTAGATAATAAGTTTCTTCCCTGTACATATTGTTGTGTTTACCGAAAACAAAAACGTCAAATTTGTTACATCACATGCTTAATAATTACATAACATGAAGACGGAAGTAATATACAATTCCCCTTAATAAACGTCTTATACAAATACCACGATAAAAACTGTTTACAGGCTAGTGATATGATTGGGAACACTTGAAAATGCCTCAAGAACCAAATGAGTTGAAACATACACCAGCTGGAGTAGATCTCCCAGCTGAAAGGATTTGTCTTTAATTTGTTTACATAAGGAGAATCAAGCATGAATACACCTGTATTTTATTTCTCTCGTGCTCCGATATTAATAAATCCGATAGAAAGCTACACAATAGATTTGTCTGCCACAATGGATATTGATGGTAGTTGTTTTAGAATGAGTCAACGTTTGACCACAAGATTTTTTCAGCAGAATCCTTGCACAGTTTACTTGATTCAGAATAGTTTCACCCCAAGTTGAAGAGTACCTCCAATCATGCTGTTTACATATAAAGGCCACATCTTTAAACTTGTACCTTTAACCAACAAAACGAATTACTTACAGATGAGAAATTATTTCATGTCATATACTATTAGTATTGTATACACTTTCAGAATAAAAATCTAGCACCAGTCCACATCTTATATAAGTAAGTTAAGGAATATGTACACTCCTGCCCATAATTATGGAATATTTCAACAACCTTTTAGAAGTTGCCATTTTTCCATGAACGGTACATCTGAGATTAATATTTGCTCACCCCAGGTGAAACAATTATAACCTAAGAATTTCAGGAATGCTGAGCATTTTGTAGCGTCCGACTCGACACTAAAACCTGTGTTTATAAATGGCGGTATTGTTGTTGTTGTTGAGTCACGTGGTGGTTACGCGCGTTATTAGACTTGTAACAGACAATTCCGATGTTAATTTAATGATGTGATATTAGATACAAATTTCTCATTTTTTTAGGTTGTTTTTTAAAATTACTTTAATTTAATACTTTTTTCATGATTTTTGTGGATTTTTCAAAAAATAAATATGTAATTGTTATTGCACTCAAACGTATATTAGTTTTTAATTTAGTCATCTCAGGAAATCCAAAAATTGCTTCACATACTGCGTTTTTGTGAAATAAACACTTGGACGATATAGGAGAAAGAACTTAAGTATCAACAAAATATTCCATAATTATGAGCAGAAGCAGGGCCCTGGGAACGATTTTTTCACCG
>JZLH01S0154978.1:34070-45756 GCA_001188425.1 Eucidaris tribuloides
GGCAGTCTCAAAGCAATTACTGTCTTATCAGTTTATTAGGAAGCCCTTTTAGGGGGAGTAGGGGTATCGGTTATAGTGGGTGCTTTCCATCCATATTGACCTAGTTGATTAATTCTTGTCAATTTTTAGGGCATCAATTCTTTTGAAATTGCCTAGAATTTATGCAACCGATCCCCCAAAGCACCGTTCTGTATCCTCACATGTTCAATTATGTTTGACCATCAACATAATTACTAATCACATCATCATAACTATCATTCGTTACACTCACACTCACACAGGTTTAAATATGGCAATACGGGGGCTCTTTTGTAAATTTCGGGGGCTCTTTTGCCATTTCGGGGGCAAAATCGCCCCGAGCCCCCGTGTAACTATTTTTTCCCTGCATAAGACGCATTTCATTATAGATAATGGTCAATAAACCTTACCAGAAAATTCATTACTTGTGGCTAATGCTTCACAGAATAACAAGTTCTACGTAAGCAATTCGTTGCAGACAGCTTTATTGGAATGGCTGGTGTATTATGACTATGCAGTTAAGCAATGTTTAAGAATTAATATGTATGATTAAATTTTGCAGTGTGCAAACATGAGATAGAAATAAAATGATGATCAACCTTTTTCCCCAGGTAATTTTTCCTCATGACGGCGAAAATCTTCCGTAACACAGCCGTCAATTTTTTTTTTTAAATATCTGCCATATCCATCACAACGTTTTACTGAGGAGTCTGTACTCGTCAGTTAACCAATATTAACAGCTTCACTTCCCAGCAAACACAAAATTGTACAGAAAACGCTTTTCTTGCGTTCTAAAGAGGTCCATATACGTTGTCATTCTATAAACGTTTTTAAAACGTTTTAAAAATGTCTGAATAAAACAGGGCCTGGGAACGATTTTTTCACCGACAGTGCAGAGATATATATTTTCGCGGCCCTCAAAAAACTTTTCGCGGCCAAATTCGCGGCCAAATCAATAGCTGAAAAGTCGCTCTGCGGCCAAATTTGAAGAAAAATAGACATACACGTCTTTTTGCAGGGGGTGCTGCGCACCCCCTGAAAAATTTCCGGGGATGCTTCAGCACCCCCAGCACCCCCCTTCCCAGGGCCATGAGCAGGAGTGTATATATCAACTGTTACTTAGTTATGAATTATAACCTAATTTGTACAATATTCATTAAAACAATTATTACACATAAGGATACGTACATCATCATACATATCAAAATCGAAGTATACATATTACTCTGACCTTATATACTGTATATACATAAACACATATATTGATATATATACACACATATACATATTTACTACATATCAAATACATATAAAATATATATCTCGTATAAATCCTATGTTAAATTCTGTATAACCGCTAAACCTGTTTGTATTCTTCCTTAGATTTCTTACATACAAATTAAAGGTCACCACCTAACAATATTACTCAATACAGAATATCATAACGATAATACATCACTGGAGAATACTCTGGGGTATCCTATGTCCCGTCACAATGTTATGTTTAATTATTTAATCAAGATATTTTCCGTCAAATTCCGGTATAATACCTCTTTTATCGATTTTGTACGACAGGAGAATCCCTAGTAAAGCTGTCTGTCAGACAGTTCGGTATACTATATATTACAATCAAGATCGATTTCGTTTCGAAACGTATTTTTATTCTTTCAGATTTCCACGTCTACTGGTTTTCAGACGACAAATTTTGCGCGATATGATCTCTCCATAGCCGTCAACACCAACAATGAGGTATTATCCCGATCCATATTATTCCTTTTGCTTTCATGAAAATTCACTTCCCGTCGTATGTACCGTATATTACATACGTGTATTTTTGTAACCAACGCGACATTTCGAGAATGTATGATTTCACAAATGCTATGTTTCTAAGTTGTGAATGTATGATATGGCAAACCTGACATTACAATAAACGACAGAAGACTCGTGATATATTCACAAATCAATACGTATACATATACCGTGCATGTTTACGGATACTTTATGTAGTAAAAGGCAATGTATCCGTGTTATACTGCACGAAGGACGCAACTAAGAACAGGGGCGTCGATCCATGTTTCGTATTGGGGTGGCAAATGTGAAAAAAAACGTCAAAAATTTTCGGAATGGCTTTATAGTGCTTTCCAGTGCTTTTAAACGTATCCTTGCATTGCATAATAATGATTTTTTTTTTCAAGTTGTCAAAAATTATTGGGGGCAAATCAATATGTTTGCCTCCCCTCCCAATATTTTCATTGGGGTGGCGACTGTCCCCCTTGCCATCCCATGATTGACGCCCTTGACTAAGAAGCCCACCCCTCCCATAATACATATATAGATCAAACACAAAGACCAAAGAAAAAAATGGACCTGGAAATGTTTATTACCTACTTAGAAGGTATTATTATTACATGTAATTTGTGATTTAGATATGTATAAGAATTCAGCTGGGTTGTAACAGCGTGGCAACTGTTTAAATTTTTTGTTAGGCTACCGTCATAATTGAAATGGCTTGGAATGCGAAAATTGTAAGTTTGAATGATTGATATATTTATAAAAGATGGGGATAAAAGGCAGATAGTTTTGCTTGCCACCTCAGCAACTATTCTTGTAATTAGCATATTTATAGAATATTTATACAAGCGCCAATTTTGATCGAAGAATGCTAAAAGTACATGTACGTGTAAAAATATATCTAATGATCAAACCAAGATAAATACATGTATCATAATTGTAACTGAATGGTATTCTAACTTTCGGGGAGCAGTGTAAGGTTCTGATATGAAAACTATACAGAGCAATTGCATTGCATTGCATTGCATTCGATGGATAGGACACTCCGGCTCTAATTCCAAGTTTTTTTGTTTAGTTTAGTTTTGTTTCGTTATGCAGCACCCTCTTCTTGCATTGTCTCATGCATGTATGTAGCCAACAATCTAATCAGTTATTCTTTAATTATATGGGTAAAATCCGTCATGTTAAAGACATCTTGACCTTTGATCTTTCAACTCTTAAATCTTATCAGTTTACTATTGCATCACATGATATACATGACTCAAATTTCATGGAAAATCTCTCTAAAAACAAATTAATCAATTTGAATATATAGCAATCATCTCAACAGGGGACTTACGAGATTTATATTCAAAATCTGATCAAATGTTGAATAGATTCTATTCAAATATGATTAGAATCTATGTAGTAAAATATGAAGCGAAATCTATTCAAAATTTGATCATAGAACTCTCGTAAATCCCCGATTGAAACGATTCCTATTCAAATTGATTTGATTGTTTTTAGAGTGCTGGCCAGTGATTCGTAAGCCATCATGGTAATAAGTTGAAATCAGACATCTATGAAGCCCCGTGACCTTTGACATTTCATCTCTGAAATCTCATCATTTCTACTATTTTGTGCATTATTTGCATTTAATTTGAGATATCAACTGATCTCATCAACTTTCACAGACATGGTTCTCACAAGTAGCCCGTGTGCTTAAGTGATGTCTTCTTGTATTTCTGTAGGTCTGCATACCGATGCTCTGTCTTTAATATAGCTTATCCAGATACGATGCTAGTCAAAGTCGGACTTTAAATATAATTCTACACTTTAAAGTCTTACAATACTCTCCCTCTCAAGATTTTGTATTCCAGGTTTAGATGACAGTCCCCTGACGAGAGTTTTATTCGTGCGCCGACGTCATAGTGAATATTAGCTTGCTTTCTAAGGAGCGGTGTCTTGGCGGTTTGTAAGACGCACTCCTGAAACCATTGTCTCGTAACGTGTTTGTACTTGGAACATCGGCTAAGTGCGGAGTTCCATAACCAAAGTATGAGTGGTATCAAAAGTTTCAGAGACGTAAACAAGTGTCTAATGGACTCGATGACCATGGAAAACACAGTATATCTACGAAGAAATCAATATTTTGTTCAATAGCAAATATAGCCATACTTATATATCTGTAACAAGTTGGGAATATGGTCGGCGCGTGTGAAAGGGGGAATGACCTGCAATAATTATGTTACAGTCAAAATTACGGGCTGCCAATTTAAATACGCTTAGCGATGGCGGGTTTTAGCAAAATTGTGACATTGCATTCAGGTCCGTAATTAATGCCCTTGCGGGATTGCTGAAATGGCACTTGAATACGTGAACATGGTCATAATATTGCAATTAGATGTAATGGCGTATTAACTAGATTACAAGGTAAATCTCGTGAGGGTTTCCCCCGTGTTTTTTCTTACATTTGGGTATTGTTCAGTCGCTATGATCATGGTACAGGTTGAGCATGGTATGCCCATACATATTCGTACACCGCAAGACACCGTAAGACGGGGTGCAACTAGGGGCAGTCACCACGAAATTTGCAAACAAGCTTTCTACTTTTTGTAAAACAAAAAAGTGCTGGATTTAGTCAATAAGACGCAACTTGTAAGGCCTAGGAAATATAGGAAACAATTTGCAATTTGAGAAAGAGAAGGGCATTAACTCAAGACCCACCGAAAGGGAAAAGGGCGCTAATTTCACGGAGTTTGTGAGGTCTCAACGACCTTCTCCTTGTCAAGGGTTAGGAGTCAACGCCCTTCTCTTTCCCTTCCTGGGTAAGCCAACAGCTAGTATCACTGTTCAGGCACACGCCACGTCAATACCTCTACCAATCCGAAATCGTTTGTTTCCTGTCTTGGTACTTGATATAATCCCTTGATGCAGCTCAAATGCGATGCTACAGGCCTACTGGGATACCGTCGCTTTGATTATACCTCATGGAGGAATATGATCTGATTTTCTTAAAATAATAAACATGTCATTACATTTTGTTTTTGTCTAAATAAAGATCTACATTTTCTAGGATGGACTCAAAACAATTTAAGGGAAAGTCCCACACTCACGTCAATTTGGTTTTAATAAAAGCAGAAAAATGAAAGAAACATATTAATGAAAGTTTGGCGAAAATCCACTAAAGAATAACAGAATTATAAAATTTCAAATGTTTAATTTTGTGACGTCACATGCGAGCAGTTCCTATATGTCATGCAATATTAATTTCACAAATCGTCATTTTTAATGATTAATGATAATTGAAGTTTTTCACATAAGCATGTATGAAGTAGTGTTTTTGATTAGCCTATATATTGAATGCATAGGTAAAATCATTTCCAATTTTCTGAGAAAACGGCACTTTATGAAATTTATATTACATGACAAAGGGGGGGGGGAAGAGAGGGGCTACTCGCAGTATGACTGGTTTGGGATGCCTTGACGAGTGAGTACGGGTTCTGCTGTGTCAGGGTGTGATGCCACTATGACGGGTCCTCGTTTGAAGGTGAGCAGGTAAGTATGACTGGTTTGGGGTGCCTTGGCGAGTGACCAGGTGTTGGGGTGCTGCTGTCCCATCCCACGTGGCCTTTCCGTGGCGTCAATTGCACAATCCGATCCTCCAGCCAATAGGTTTTCATTGATCCTTTACCCTGTGGTACATTCAATGAAAAAATTGTTTGAAGATGATAAAATGTGATTACATAAATGTAAACGTTAGTCAATTCGATATGCTATAATTGTACTGTAGCTAGTAATACAGGTAGTAGGAGATCGGAGACGGACGTGATATGACGTCAACGTAATAAATAATAAATGAATAAATAAATAAATAAATAATAAATAAATAAATATAATATATATATATATATATATATATATATATATATATATATATATATATATACATGAATAATAAATAAATAAAAATATGAATAAAACAAATAGATAAATAAATCATGAATACAGCTTATAATTAGAGCAAAAGAATAAGATGACTTTATTAACTGGGACAAGAAACCAGCATAAATTTTCAGGTAAAGGAGTCCCTTATCTTACTGTAAATGGGCGTGATAACTAAATAAAACTGACAAATATGACTCACGGTCGACACAAGAATGATCTACTTCAGTGAAGTCGACGGTAGGAAAGGGGATGATCTGACAACCAGGAATAAATCAAAAGGTTGATAACGTACGTTGAATGAATCATTGTATTGCTTTTGAGAAATCAAAAAGAACACACGGGAGAAAGAGACACAGAAACAGTACAATGAAAAGGAATGAACGGGGGAGGTAGAAGCGCAGGATCTTGAATGAAACAGAAGTGGAAGAGAAGATGAAGAAATGGAGAAATAGAAGGAGGAGGAAAAGGAGCTGCGCGGTGTGCCGCCGCCTGGGTCCTTGACAGATATTGAAATGAGTATCAAGACGTTCTTGCTCACCATCGGATTAGTGTGAAAAAAATATCCGATGATAATGATGATGATTGGGAGGAGAACGATAATGATGATGACAATGATGATGATGATGGTGATGGTGATAATAATAATGACGATGGTGATGGTGGTGATTGATGATGACGATTAGGAGGAGAACAATGATGATGATGATGATGATTAGGAGAACGATAACGATGATGGCGATGATAATGATTTGGAGAAAGATGATGATCATAATCATGGTGACCATGATATGATGATGATGATGATCATGATCATGGTGATAAGGAGTAGGAGGAGGAGAAAGAGGTGAAGGAGGAGAAAAGATAAGGAAAATGAGGAAGAGAATGGCAGGAACGGAATATAGTCATTCATTTTATTGCAATAAATTTTGTTCAGATGCTCACAGTGCTCACCCCCAAGATTGGACCGATATAATCACGTTGAAATTGTTATGTACCAACAAACTATATAATAAAGATCGTCCAAAAAACAATTATCATTGAAGGATCTCTACCTTTCCCCTCGAGATTTGTTGATTACGTAACTGTTGTACATTTTCATCATTTTTTCGCTCATTACTCCTCTGAAGCAAATAGATTTCGTAGATACGTAACACGACACGACAGAAAATGCAATCAAGACGAAAATCAGTCTCATCAGTAAAAGTGACGGAAATAAAATGCAAACAAGCACGGCTGAAGGCTGAAGGGCATTACACGGAATACTCGTTATTCCTCTTATCACCGTTGCCTTGTTGCCTTGAGCTAAAAGTCGACTGATAGAAAACTAACAAAGGGCGAATAATACACACTAAGAAAAATAGGTTCAACTTTGCACCTTTAAAGGTGCAGACCAATGTCACACTGGGAGCATCTTTACGGGTGAAACTTTGCACCTTCAGACCGTTAAAGGTGCGAAGTTGCACCATAAAAGGTGCACCTAGTGTGAAAGGTGCAAAGTTGCACCTGTAAAGGTGCTCCCAGTGCGACATTGCTAAAGGTGCAAAGTTGACCCTTTTTTTCTTAGTGTGTATACGAGCACGCTGATGGACGCAGGTATATATATGCGTCGTAATAAGAAACAAAAACATCGATAGTTCAGCGTGTATGCCAGCGTTTTAGAGAAATTTTAATTTGTCGGCATACGCTGCATAAATCGGCAAGGTATGTCAAGGCCATAGAGCGGCTTTGTCTTTGTCATAGGTAGAACGCCACACAGCCAAGCAAAGTATTATCACTATATTAGTGCCGTTCGCGTTAAAGATCAGAGGCGAACAAGTAATAAAGGGGGAGGGATGTGGTTATCATTATCATAATCATATTATTATTATTATTATTATTATTATTATATCATTATATTATTATATTATTGCTACTACTACTACTACTATTACTACTACTACCACTACTACTATTGCTGTTATTATCATCATTACTGCATTATTACGTATTTAGTTAAATTATTTATTTGTCTGTTTATTTATTTCAGCATTAATACATACAATTCACAGATAATCACACAATTTTGTACACAAAGATCAATACAATAGACAAGGACAATGTTGTTTATTAAATAATATTGCCATGTCGCCGGAAGGCCAGGGATAGAAATAGGTTAACTTAAAAACTGTGGCCCAGGCTTTCTAACCTATACTTCCGGCGGCCCGAAAAATTATATTAAAATATGACAAGAGTTAATTACAATCTGGTAAACGAAGTAAATAACTGTAGCTCTTGGGGCAACATTCCTCGATTAACATCGTTATCATGACATGGGGTAATCAATATTAAAGTGAAACTTGACCAATTAAAGACACTATATAACATTGTGGAAGACCCGTTTAAAAAATTGTCAAACTTCGCTATCTGACATATCTGACAGTGTTTGAATGGACAAATAAACACCCTAGAACACAAAAGTTCAGACAGTTTTGCTGTCAATTGTAAAATATGTACAGATAAGAATTGGCACATGAATTATTCTCGGCCGATAAAAATTCTGCAACACAGCTGCCTATGGGGGAAAACTGGAATGGTCTCCTAATGATTTTTACTTTTATAAGCACTTAATTACCATTTTGAACTGTAATTTCTTCAGAGCTTCATTTTTAGACCTTATCAAAGACACTAGGGGAATCTTGTAGCTCAATTTTTTTTAGAATGGAAACATTGTTATACGATGCCTTTAACCGATTTTAGGGTGACGAATGCGAAAATTTGTCCATTCATTTATTCCTTCCTTCTTTCCTTCCTTCCTTCCTTCCTTCCTTAAGACTTTGAGGCTGAAGTCATAGGTTATGCCCCTGATTCCTCGACTGAAGATGAGTATCAAGATTTTTATGATGACCATGCAGTGGATTTTGTGTGAAGCAAATACCGAAGAGGTACATTTTATAGAAGAATTTGTATTTGCGCTTGACGCTTTCACTTTCGTCGCCTCAGAAAGCAATCTTCGCGAAAGATCACGAAGGACAAATAATATATATTCCACGTCCGATATTATGTGTGTATTTAACGGTCTAATTTTGTTTGGTCGTAGGTAGCACAAAATGTGCATTGCCCTACTTTTATGATAAAGAGACATTTTGCCATGATGTTGGGCGCTCAAATTTTGTGGAGGAGAATTTTGTGGTGAGCGATAACATGCATTCGCTTCCATGGAATATATAAATATATATTACATATTATGTTACTTATCCTGAATCTTTATGGATGAAGTAGGAACACAGTATGCAAAAATATCTATTAACTATAGGCCTCTATCATCGGTCCGATATTTACGTTATCTTGGATTTCATTTACATGTACATCTGTACTGGGCTCATCTATTATTGTTGCATATTTGCCTGGTCGAGCCGATCGCGAGTCTTTTCTGAAAACCTGGCAGTACCTGAATATAAAGTAATTTGTGTTTTTTGGTTACCCTTTGTGAGCGCAGGGGTGCACAATTTAAAGCATTAAAGCACATACCCTTTCTATGCATATATAAAATGTTAAAATATTCTGCAGTGTATGTATTGTGTACTGGGATTACTATCTACAAGTTCAATGTCTCATATATTTCAGAATAATATCCTATACTCGTTCTGTGTGTATTGTTTATCTAAATTATTAATTAAATCATATCATGCTGTTTATAAGATGTTTGACTGGGGACCTATCTTTCGGGGGTGGTCCAGTGTAGACATTGCATGGCAACTTGTTTTGATTTTGTTTTTGTTTAAAATATGTATGCATAACGGAATCCAATTTTTTACGTCAGTTATATCATTGTAAGGGAGCGTCACCTTCAAGCTTTGCTTATGGCGTTTCCCTTTTCCATATTAATTGAAACGTTAATTCCCTGAAATGACGTATACATGTAAATTTTAATTCCTTATGATACCAAGAATTATAATAATGTAATCGTGTGTAACAATCTGGAATTTGCTTTGTATGTATATCTGAAATTTTGTTATGTATATATATATGGAATAAATAAATACTTAAATACTTAATACTTAATACTTAAATGTATCTGGGGTAATGTACTCAGTTATTACTATCCACTGTTCCACTAGTTATAATTTATCATCAGTCGTGTATTCGCCCCCAAACATGTCCAACAACCATATCTGGCTGTACACGTATATAGTTCGCCTACATAGGCCTACGGCTGAGGGTGGCAATGGGAAATGTAATTTTTACAAAGTCTAAATTTCAATGTTTCAAATTACGCGTATCATTTGATGTGTGTATATATATATATATTATTTTTTTTTGAAGTAAGGATGACTCTATTACTCCAATGTGGCTACTCACGGATTTATATATATATTATATATTATATATATATATTATATATATATATATATATTATATATATAAACAAACAAGATAATACACACAAGTGGACTACAGGTTCATCGTTGATTATATTGCGTCTCAGAGTTTCACGCATGTTGCGATCATCAGGCAACCTTGATGATCGCAACATGCGTGAAACTTCTGAGTAGCAATAAATCAACGATGAACCTGTAGTCCACTTGTGTATTATCTTTGTTTGTTTATCCTTCGCTCTGTCATTGATATCGAGCACTTTATACAGCACCAAGATAGCTTCACAACGTGATATATATATTATATATATTATATGTATATATATATAAACAATTTAGCGAGAATCTAGTAATTAAGTGACTGACTAAAGACAAAGAATAAAAACTTTCCGTTTAAAAATGAGGACGTCACATGTACTACTACTATACTTACTACTTACTACTAATGATGATGCATGACAATAGTAATAATAATAATAATAATTATATTATTATTATTATTATTTTATTATTATTATTATTATATTATTATTATTATTATTATTATTGATAATAATGGTAATGGGTATTTGTTGTCTGCCATATATGTCACGGTGTGACACTTCTGGCGCAGAAAAAAAATCCTCTTATAAATGATTTAATCTTGTTTCTGATCTTCCCCGGAAATAGTGCCAGTACACTCTAAAAGATAAAAATTGAGCGAATTCACCTTCTGCCTGCCATATAACCTATAATTAAACATAACAATCGAAATAACAATTGAAGACTGTAGAAGAAGAAGTACTGAAGTCACACAATACACTTTTTGAGAAACAAAGGCTCAAAGTTTTCAAATTTGTCTACAGATCACAATTGTTTGAGTTGTACATCCAAACTTGGCGAAGTTAATTGACACATATAAAAGATGTATATAAGACAAAAACACACACTGTCACCCTTGTCGATATCCAATAATCAATAGTGTGGACTTGAGTACTTCTTCCTCTAAAAACAAGGGCTGAGGAAAACAAATGCATTTCCCGACTAAATGAATGTCAAAAACTCTTCATTGTATATATTTTTGGAATGTCCTCAATAAGACGAACAATTTGATACGCAATTTGTCAAATATGGACGTTGTTTGAAATTTGACCTCATTTGACCTTTGACCGAAAGTGACCCCATATCTCATCAACAAAGCACAAAATACATGATAAATTGCTCATAATTATGGAATATTTTGCTGATACTCAAGTTCTTTCTCCTATATCGTCCAAAATCTTCAAGACAAGTGTTTATTTCACAAAAACGCAGTATGTGAAGCAATTTTTGGATTTCATGAGATGACTAAAGTAAAAACTAAAATACGTTTGAGCGGAAAACCAATTATTTATTTATTTTTTTAAAAATCCACAAAAAATCATGAAAAAGGGTATTACATTAAAGTAATAAAAAAAACTTCTTATTCTACACTCTTCAATTTCTCTCTTTCAGCAAAACTTCGTTATAGAAAGAAAGCATTTCTGTTAAGGTATTTTGTCTTGTGTAAGTGAAATAGTTATCAATGTTTGGGTCACAAACAACAAAAACAAAAGGAAAAAATATCAGTAGGGGCC
>JZLH01S0154978.1:51404-62145 GCA_001188425.1 Eucidaris tribuloides
ATGATTAGGGGGACTGATTGTATGAGAGATGTTTGGGCGGGAGCTGAGGGGTGAATATCTGTGGGTGGTCCGAGTGTAGAACGTCGGACGTTATGGTCACATGTGCAACAAATGAGCATAGATCATTAACTAAAAGGACACAATTTATCTGTAGAAAAAAATAAAATATAATCTCTGAAGGTGAGTTTTCAGGTCGACAAGTTGGGACCGTTGTTTTGATTGTTTGTTGTTGTTTAAAAAATACTGTATGCATGAGCGAGAGATAAACCCAATGGTCGTTTTGGTATCGTCAGTTTTATCATCTGTAAGCAGGACTGGTCACGCCTTCAAGGCTTTGCTTATGGGGTGTTCGCCTGTTTTCCATATTAGATTGGAAAGGGGGGGGCGGGTCGCGTTAATTCCTGAACTGACGTATGATATGTAAGATTATAATCCGTTCTGGATACCAAAAGATGTAATCGGTTTGCTGTGTGTGAGACATACTGGAAGTTTGCCTGTTGTAATGGTAGGTAGTCTGGCAAGTGTGTGTGGTTGATGTATAGGGTCTCAGTAAGTGGGGAAGTAGGAATAAAGTACGTTAAATACGTGAATACTAGTTAATAGGTTAAATGTGGGTAAGTGGAGCTATTGGTACGTATCGGCGCAGTGTTCAGCTAGTTATAGGGATTTATCTATCCAGTGCGTCGTAGTTCGCCGCCAGGATGTCCATGACAACGGGCATCACTTGGCTGTCCGTGATTAGTTCGGGGCGTACGATGTGGGGCGTACGGAGGCTGGGCTGGGATACATGTTAATTCTTTGAGACAAAGTTGAAATGTGGAGCTGTTTGCAAGATTAGCGTGAGGCATTTGATGTGTGTATATAAATATTAATATTTTTTTTCTCTGTTCTGGCGACAGTAACGGATACGGCCTACTTGGGCGGCGACTGGTGGGCGGCTGAAACGTGGAAGCCCGCGCGCGCCCGAGTTATTTAGTAGGTAGTATATATTATATATATATATAGTATATATTAGTACTATAATGAGTAAAACAGAGCCACTAATGAACACAAGCACACAAGTTGGGGGGGGGGGGACTAGAGGTTCATGCGTTGATTTATTGCTCCTGTGCAGAGTTTCAGCGGCATGTTGCCGATCATGCAGGCTGTGACAATTATGATTAATCATGGGCGTGTACTTGTAGCGCAATACAATGGAGAACGAGAGACGGAGGGGACGGATGAATCCGTGTCAAGTCCGACTTGTGTGTCATTATGTTGGTTTGTGTGTATCTTCCTCTGTCATCAGTGATGGAGGGCGAGCGAGCTTTTTTATACCAGGCCAAGACTAGCCTTGCACGAACGTGTATATATATATATAGTGATATATATATGTGTATATTATGTCTATGATATACATATAAAAAATTATTAGCGCGAGAAGTCTGAATTGAGTCGACTGCTAAGGAGCAAGAGATGAAAGACCTCTAGGCGTTAAATAATGAGGACGTCAGCATGTACTGACTACTATACGACTGACCGGGACTATGACTAAAGTGATGAGTGGATGAAATAGTAATATATAAAATAGTGATTATTATATATTATGTGATATATGAGGGTATTATGTATGTATGGTGGTGTTGGGATCTCATTCGATTGATAGATATGGTACCGTACTATCTTATCGTATAGTGAGCTCTATATATATAATAAATAAATGGCGCAGAAAAGAATCAGTGTCTATACAATGATGTGTGATGTTGTTACTCGTGATCTTCGCCCGGATAATAGTATCAGATCTGAACACTCTACCACCAATAAACATTGGCTGGGTGGTGCAGCGCTTCTGCGACTGCATATAAGTATAGATGTAGAGCCTCTACGCATCGGAAATACAGTTGACAGAGGCGAAGGAAGAGGAGGAGGTCTGGGAGAGGCACGAGCAATGGCTACTTTTGAGAACAAGGCTCAAAGTTTTCAATGTGTGTGAGACGATACAGGATTGTTAGAGTGGTGTAGCAGTCAAACGCTTGGCGAATTAATGACACATATAACCGATGTAATATACAGACAAAGAAGCACAGACTGTACCCTTGGTCGTATCCAATAAGTCACCTCACGCTCGTCGCACTCGCACGCACTGCTTCCTCTAAAAACATAGGAGCTGAGGAAAACAAAATAGCATTTCCGACTGAATGAATGTCGAAAACTCTTCATTGTGGTGCGAGCTGGTGTTATTGGAGAAATGTCCTCGATAGGGGAACATTTGATCGGGTGTCGGATTTGTCAATTTGACGTTGTTTGAAATTTTACCCATGCTTGAATTTGACTTTGACGCGAGAAGCGTGACCCATATCGTCATGCACACAAAGGTCACAAACGATACCAGTGATAATTGCTCATATTATGGATATTTGTGTGGATTGAGTCAGCTGCGAGGTTCTTTCTCGGCTATACGTCCAATCTCAGACAAGTGTTTAGTTTCAGCAAAGGCAGTATGTGAAAGGGCAATTGTTTTGATTTCATTGAGAGGGATAGTAAAAAAGTAAAATAGTTGAGCGGAAAACCAATTGATTATTTATTTGTTTGGCAAATCCGGCACAAAAATCATGAAACAGATTAACTTAAAGTAATAAACAAACTTCTTATTCTACTACTCTTCAAGTTCTCTCTTTCAGCAAAATCTTCCGTTATATCCGAAAAAGCAATTGTTCTAGAGGTATTGTGTCTTGTGTAAGATGAAATAGTTACTATATGTTTGGGGGGTGACAAAAACAAAAAGAAAGAAAAAGATATCAAGGATAGGGCAATTGGCGGAGGACCAGAGGTTTTGCGCATGTTCATGGTGGGCATGCAGGAGTGACGGCTACTGTGTGTGGACGGAGATAGAAGGGTGTTAGGGGAATTCCGGGTGAAAGGGCGCGGTCGGCGAGAATGTGAGGTTGCTAGCGGAACACGCTGAGAAGGGCACTTCTATACGGGGAGGGATATAGGGTTTACGACGACGGAAGTGTTGTGGGTACCCGGCCTGTCTGTTAATCTTAACCACCATCTTGTATGGATGAAAAGAGTGCATGTCATAATACTATGAAATTAAAGCTAAGATGTTGTTCCAATGTTCGTCGGTTTTAAAGGTAATTTCACTTTTCATGTAGATTGCTGAATGGGTCTTGTAACCACTAGACTTGCAAAATGTGTTTAGCAATTAAGCAAGTATATATAGATATATAGATGTGGGTTTAGGAAATGACATGGATAAGATTGACAGATAAGTGTTATAGAAATTGGAACTTATTTCTGATTCGCAAGCGCACGGACGTTTAGCCTCTGGAACATGTTAAAAAGTGAAAGTAAGGAATGTGTTTTAGGAAGGCGGTAAGTTCTGCGCTAACACAGTTTCACCAGTGTATTGGAAATTTGATCGGAATATCGCTTGATTCACTAATATTGAAACTGAAATCATGGTGCGCTGGAGCTTGGATCACCTCTTTTTTGTTCTGTCTATACAGAATTAATTTACCTTATCGTTACATTTCTCTCTCAGTCGACTTTGAATATCTGTTGTATCTCGCAGTTCCGCAGGTTCGTATAGATAGATATATATATAGATATATATATAAAACGCTGCAGAACACAAAAATAAGAACCAGAAAAAAAGTGGGGCTTAATTGGTGTCCATTAGTCTTAAGACGGCTATATTAACCGTGTGGAAGACCTTGTAAAAATTGTTGACTTTGCAATCTGAATAGTCTGAAATGTGTTTGAATGGACAATCAAACCCTAGAGATACCCAAACTTCTGGACAGTTATCGCTGTCACTAGTCGCAGCCATATGTACACGATACCACATTGGCATACCTGAATTTCCTATCGGCGATAGAATTTGCAACACAGGCAGTCTATGGGGGAAAGCTGGAAATGGTCTCTCAAATGGATTCTCATTTTTTAAAGCAAGGTTCACTCTGACGACAAGTTGTTTGTTATAAGCAGAAAAAGTGAGAGAACCGTATAAAAGAAAGTTTGGCGAAAAATGCAGAATAGAAGAATAGCAGAGTATGCGTTTCAAGAGTTTTCAATTTGTGAGTCACAAGTCGAGCAGGTCGCATATATATATATATCTTCCATAAAGTGCGTAGTTTCTCAGAGATTTAAATGGATTTTACCTGGCGCTTTCATAGTATTATAGAGAACAGTTATTTTCAGAAAGGCTTTTACTGTAAGAAACCAATTAGTTTATGAGGCCATGTAAAAAGAGACAATTTATGGAGATTGTTTATTACATCATTACATACGGGAAGCTGCGCGCATGTGAAGTCCAAAAAAATATACATTGTGAAATTTCATAACTTCTGTTAATTCGTCTTGATGGATTTTCCCACATTTATCTTGATGATGGTTGTTCGTCGATTTTTTTGCCTACTCGTTTTATTACAAACAACTTGACATAGGGTGGCCGTTGCCTTAAGGGAGGCCACTTTACTGACTGCGTTTTTAAACTGTCTAATTTGTTCCAAGGGCTTCATTTTTTAGAGTTCTATCAGAGACACTCGGTAGCATGGGAAATCATGTAAGCTCCAGTATTTTTTTAAATGGAAAATTTGGTTATGTCAGTGTCTTTAAGAGAAAAGTCAGTTTGAGTTTAGGAATCGATGTTTTATAAGCGAGCAAAATGTTTTTGGTTTCACATTTTCGTCAAGAAAGGGAGATTAATACTGTATAAGAGCGCTTGGTTGCCGGAATTTTTTCACAATGTTTGATTGCTTTTGTGTGTATTTGTTATACAACGCCATATATACTGGGTTTTTCGTTTTTGCGCTAGAAGTAAAATTACAATCATGGTCAACCTTATCCGAGTAACAGGAATACGACGTTGGCATCCGCGGGCAATATCGGTGGCGTCGGGGGGGTCTAGACTAGTAGACTACCCCCTCGAGTGGGTAGCTGAGAAACACGCGCCCGCCGCCTCATCCGTGACAGCCCCCCCCCCCGATGTACTCGCTCGTCACGGGTTGCCCACCACCCCGTGGGGCGGACTAGATAAGTCGGGTATCGTTTTGCTGGACAGGCCCAGCTCATA
This sequence comes from Eucidaris tribuloides, assembly GCA_001188425.1. Lineage (NCBI taxonomy): Eukaryota > Metazoa > Echinodermata > Echinoidea > Cidaroida > Cidaridae > Eucidaris > Eucidaris tribuloides. Next base: position 56,464 of record JZLH01S0154978.1, read on the forward strand.
TAATTTTTATGATAAAAAGATCCGAAAATACTATGGATTTTTGGATTCAAATTACAAACAATTATGGAGAGCCATTTTGAAAGTTAATGCGTAATATTCAATCGATGATTTAGAAAAGGCCAACTAAAGAATCACACAAACAAAGAAGACAGAAGCTTTTAAGGCAAAAGTCCCCGTTTCAGGATCCAGAGTACACCTTTGTACGAACAAAGGTTGTTTTCAGTCAAACCATTTTGGACAAGAAGGTGGTCATCGCAGCGAACACTGCTATGTTAGAACATGGTTCCCGATATGCACCCAATTGGTGGGCTGGATACCTATGGTGACAAAATTGGCGAACCTTTATTGTAATAATAATAATGTCCTCATTTACGGCCCAGGGTAGGCCACCATATTCAGTCTTGTGACTGCTCAACAAGTAGAGTCCCCCGCGCCGCTCGCGTCATACACACTACTCAATATTCACTCGTTATAACCAGTGTTCTAAACACGAAGAGAGAAAATAAACCAGAAGGTACCAGTTTTTTAAAAGTCTTTGGTAATGACTCCACCCCCCAGCGCCCCAACCAAAGAAACTAAAGACCCGGCCGGGCTCGAACCAAGACTTGCGGCGCGTGAGGCGTGACGCTCTAACCACTGATGACATTGGGCCCGCCCGATAGCTTTGATCAAACCTGTTTTTTTTGGCGAGTGTTCATTTGCAGGGAGATTATCGAGTAATCCAATAAGATCGCATGTCCAGTGAAAAAAACTGATACGCACTCAGATCATCTCAAAGATTTCATACCGCTGAGTACTGAAATAGAGTGCAATCGTCTCTGCGGCAACTGAACAAGCCGTCACGTGAATAGATATATAATTTCCAGAGCTTTGAAGAAAATTTCATGGCAGATTATACTTGGATGAAATATGGTATATAAAATAACTGATTTTTCGACGCCCCACGGGAATGCTTGTTATTTCATGTGCCATGGCTTTAAATGTAATATTTGTATAATTATTGTATATTACACAAGCATAGTAGAAGCACGACATTGGCAAAGTGGAGTTTGGCCTTCACTTACAACATGTGTATGCATCTAAGCTATAACTGTCTTGTTGGTTTATCGCCTTGATTTCAAACCTGGGTTCGCAAAATTAACATGTTCTTTGGAGACGTTTACTCAAATTGGGTTGTATCATGTCAATATCATGATCAACAAGGATTTTTTGCCATTTTGATTATGATACTGCCAATCACTAGTTGGCATTTTTTACTTATTAATGATAGATTTTAATTCAACTCTTTCATTGTGATGGGTTCATTTCAACAATCATTTTGGTTACGAACATTATCAGCATCCATAGAGATTTAAAATGCTGCACAAGCTTATTAAACTTAAAGAAACTTAATTAGATTTTTAGTCTGAACGACATGTGCTGTTAAAGCGCATATGTTTATAGGGTTAACGCATTTGGACCGAATGACACCCCGGTTGATCGCAAGTAGTAAAAAACAAAAATAAAATTTAGTAAACTCAGCAGTTGACTGCGCTAACAGCTAGGGAATAGGCTCCAATAATAGAGATATATATTACATAATAATATAGAGAGAGGAGAGAGGAGAGCGGAGGCCTCCCTCGACGTATCGGCGGTATATTCAACGCGAAAGGTCTCGCGCGAGTTTCTTCGAATCCGATCTTTTAAGACCATTTTTCGAAGAGAGAGATCCAGATACGTGGTTCAGAGTTACGCATAATTTCTCGCTGTGCATGTCCAAATAATGTTTGCAAAACGTGATTTCATGTACAACTTCAATAGTCAATGTGTTTTCAGACAAATCATAAATGTATTGAGATTGTTGCTATTATGACTACTGATCTACTAGGATTAATATACGCCTTGCTATTCAGACGCAGCAGTGTCACGGACAAATTTCCTCAAACAAAAAACCCAATAAGTAAAAAACCAAAGAAATAATTAGAATGAAAAAAATACATAAGGAATAAGTTAGTATAGTAGCATTTTGGTAGTTACAGTTTTGAATAAAAAAATCAAGAGTATTAGACAAAAAAATGGCACATTTGAGCTTCTTTTGTGGTTAGAGCAGAAAGACGCATACACCGCATAATCGAAATAATTAATGATACGACGTTACTTAAAAATTAACAATACAGTTTTGAAGAGGTAGGCGGGCAAGCGCGTGCGATTTCGTCGCGATCGCAGGTGACGGCCGGGTCGATAAGGGGGAGGGGCTCCAGGCCTCCCCCCAGTATTCATATGATGGAGACCAATACCCAGTCAGCAGTAAGGGTTAAATGAACTGGATCACGCACTATTACCAATTCTATCAAAAGCTTCATTATATAATAAAGATAGATATAGGAGATAAGAGGGCATATGACCTTGAGATATATACTTCCCTCCGAAAGTTGTATATGAATTGTTACATCAAGTACTAATTGATTCTAGTTTTATTACATCCGATAGACGTTTACAATCCGATCACACGTTCGTCGCGGTAACGAGAACAAGCAACGGACACATGAACGAACGGACAACCCGAAAACAAAGTAAAGTTGGTGATCAGGTCAGCGTGATATTCGACTTACAACTATATTTAACAGTCTCCAAGTAAACATTTACGCATTTTGCGTGACATTCGAGCAAAAGGTGTTTGGCTACGCCACTGTTTCCAAATGTGGCGAGGTTCTGAGATCATTTTACGCCTGAATTCATTGAGCGTTTCAAAATCATCCGTGTAATTTTATGTCAGAGTCTAGATCTATTCAAGACGCCTACTCCTATACACGTTTAACACCCCCACTAACTGAAACCTTGCGAGCAGAGATTATATAATCTGTGTAACAAACAAAAATTCATATCCTATTTTCGATTTATTACGTCTTACGAAAGTTACAAGGGCGTGTGTTACATGTTCACATTTTTCTCAATCGACCATGAACACTTAACTGAGATGTTGATATTACGTATTGCTCAGGTAAGAGCGTAATTCGCTTAATTGAAATTCACTACCAAATAATTTCGTACTACGCGTTATGAGTCTTCGTCAACCTTCCCACCACAGCTGCGTTAAGTTAGAAATAATCCTTTCCTCATAGCAACACTCTAATACCATAATCCTCACGAGACTGACCCTGCAGGAAATAATTAAGGGCAGCTACACATTCATGTAGATTATCAATTTTCCAACTAAATTAAAATGCATGCATGTGCATGTTAATATGTCCTGATACATCTCTCGAAGGACGTCGGACTGAAATCTCCGAAAACGAGAAAAAAATGAAGCAATCAAATTGCTGTGTGGCAGATATGATGGCTTGATTGAATCCACTATAACTGTTAATGACACCTACGCATTTTCAGAAACAATATAAAAAATCTTGACCAAGGTAGTAAATTAATGACGTAAGATGTATAGGAGACCACGTGAACAAGTTGATAATGTTGACAAAGTCTCGTTCCTAGGCACCTACTATTATCACTGTCCATGCACGCAGTACTTTCCACTAACGCTGATATATTTTTAAATTGTTACGAAAGTTACAAAAAAAACATGCATCTCAAGGATATGATCATTATTTTGTGATAGCTGCTCATGTTGAAATATTATCCTTCAATACACAGGTCATCCCCTTGAATCTTTTCAATTGGTTTAACTTTCCATAAAGACTGAGACCTCCGGCCTTAAAATAGTTTACTCTTATTCAGAGTGATGCAGATAATTTCGAGGATATGTAACTCTAAACTACAGAGTTAATTTACATGAATTGTGCATGGAGAGGGCCTTGCGATCACTCCAGTAAGAGTGAATTTCACGATTGAAATCCACCCGAAGTCAACTTCTAGTCGATTTTGCTATTAAGGATTGACCAGAAGACTCACGTGGGATTCCGGTAATTCACTCAACGTACCCTTAAATTGAACCAATAATGAGCGAAGTTTACTCAAAATTCCAATTTCAGGATAAACATTGATTTCACTACTTACAGACGTTTTTATACTTATATCAAACTGCTTATTTAAAGATGATTTTAGACGCAATAAGAAACACACATTTTAAACTGACTTTAAAAAGTTTACAGCCACAGGCTAACAATGACCACACTTTAAAAAACTGTGAGATACATAATTCTCCATGCTGTAAGTGTCTTTGATAAAGTCTTAAAATAAAGCCCTGAAAAATTGTATATCAAAATGATTATTTAGTGCTTTAAAAAAGTGAAAATCTACGAGTACTCATGCCATTTCCTCCCAAATACTTACTGTGTGTAAATCTAGGCGATTTTATACTTCACCACAGTGGAAATAGTTCATTCATGCATAGCATGCCAGTGGCAGCATAACTTTCCAAACGTTTGTTTTCTAGGAATTTTATTTGTCCATTTAAGCACTACTAAGTAGCTCAGATTTTTTTTTTTTAAATCGAAGCTCCAAAATATTAGCCTATGTCTTTAATTCGATTTAATTCTTCATGATTTTCAATTTTTCGACTCTTTTACTCAATAATATCCGTGTTAACGTCTTTGGAATTTTTGGACACATGGAGAGTATGATTTCTAATTTTACTTTTAATCTTTTGACTGGGGGGGGGTAAAACATTTTGTTATGTAGGTTAATGAACTCGGGTAATTTCCATGACTTTTGTAAATACTCAAGGGTATTGATATTTGCTTTGATTTTCCTGTATAGTATTCTTTGGGTGTTTACGTCCACAAATAATTTAATAAATATATGTATAACAAATAAATAGACTGATTGATATAAAAAAAAAGCACTCTATCTTTCAAAAAAGGAACATACGGCTTCGGAGGGCAAAGCATGGAAATGCGAGAATTCGTGATAATAACAAAGATACAATTAATATTTTAGGCGTATGTGCTTTTGGTTTTTAGCTACAGGAGGTGTTGTTTTGCATCGTCTTTTTAATCATAATCTGTGATACAAGTTTGTAAATCATAGTGCGCTAAAGCATGGACGACTAGATAAAGATATAGAAACATGCATGTATCGAAAAAATGTCAGTAGTGTTATGCTACATGTTGATTTATAGCTTTTGTAGTTGAAAATAATTCACTTGCCCAACATAATGCTCACTGTGCCCACGAGTGGAATTGTAAGTGAAACACACTTTTCGTGTAACCCGTTGGAGACTAAGTGCGAGGTATCTCGGGTTGGGTTCCATAGAAAATGCATGTAATACCTAAATCAAATCATCTCCAACGGGTTAACCTGTACGTCTACTCCCACGTTAACGTACACACAAACAGTTTTTTTTTTCAAATCTTTTCCAATGGTTCATGGCGAAATGGCTATGTACGATCGACTGTATATATTTTATCACGTGAAAAAAAAAACCCACACGCAAATAATTAGGAAATTGTATTAAATCCATGGCCTTGATACAAGAAATTTAATACAATTTAATCTAATGTGTGTCAACATCAATCTAATTTTTAAATTTGAACAGATCCCAGACATTATCACCAATTAAAGTACATACCAAGGACATTAATTAACACACGCGCGTTCAAACTGACATTTCTGCGAATGGCAGCTTGCAATATTTAATTCGAGCACAACCAACCAACAACCTCCCCCCCCCCCCCCGCGATATCATTGAAGGTGATTAATACCCCCGCTCCATTAAGAATGTCTTGGGTCGTTACCATCAAGGATTTA
>JZLH01S0155028.1:0-10542 GCA_001188425.1 Eucidaris tribuloides
TTTTTCATTTTCTATTTTACTGTTGGTTTGTGTGTGACATACTTATACACTTCAAACATCCTTAGTTGTTGCTATTGCCATCTCAGCCATCCCATACTTGTGTCACTTGAGTCATGCATGCTGTATGTTATGAGTCACAGGCCAGGGCATACATGTAGAACTGATTTACATGATCAGGTAAAGCAATCAGCTTCAATATTTTCTCAGTTTTGATCTATATCCTGGTTTATGACTTGTGTGACATAAAACATGCGTGGCTCGATTAACATTTACAAGGAATGGCTGGTAGATATGACATTAGCATGTTTAAGACACAGTGATGATAAAATCAAGTGTGTTATTAAAGGTTTCTGCTGGGAATTATTTCTTTGTTGTATAATCATTACAACAAATTTCTGAGACAGTCAAATTTGCTGTGTAGCTTTCTATGGTTCAGTTTTGATTCAGGGTCATACAAAATCTACTTGGTTGGCTGTGAAGGATGCATTTTTCTGCCCAGGTGTAAACAGGCTGTGGAAAAATTGAAGTATTTTGCCTGGCAATTTGGGTCCAAATTTCACTTCAATTAGATATCTAGTTGGCCAATGTACTCGTGCTAATGAATGCTCCGGCGGGGCGGCCCCTCGCCGCGCCCGCCGCCGCCGGCCCCCCCGCGGCCCCGGCCGCGCCTGACGCGCCGGGCGCCCCCCGCGCGCCGCCCGCCCGCGCCCGGCCCACTCCGTCGGCGGCAAGCAGACACTCGCCCCGGTTAGAGGTCAAGGATATTTTAAAATAGGAAATGCATTTAACCTTTTGAAAACTATAGTGTTAACATTTTGTCGTGTGATGTCTTATTTCTGCATTAGTCTGAATCCCTGGCCAGAAATATATCCAAGAACAAGGATAGATCTGTTGATAAGCTGAGCAGATTACGATCAGAATTGTCGCAAGGTAAAGGATTTACTGTTGCATCAAGAATCAAAAGAAGTATTTGCAGGCATGTTCCATGATTGTTTCTCATTTATTATTCTTTCAAGATGACACCTTCATGATTCCTAAACTTTATAAGTGGTGAAATTGATAATTAAGTGGTAGAATGTAAAATATTTGGTATGTGAATTCTAATTTAATCAGGTTTAGATTTATTTTTAAAATTGATTGAAAATAAAAGTATATACATTATCATGTGAATTGTCATACAATTGTTGAAAAAAGACAACTGATAGAAAAACCTAATGAGTAAGAATTGATGCTAGACAGAATGGTGGAAACCATTTGTCAAGACATGTTTTGTATCCATTTGAGGGTTAACAAATGGTGAAAAATCAAGATTAAGTTTATAAATGATGGATTGATTAAACTCTATCAAATCAACCTTTCTCCTGCTTTACAAGTACATGTCACTAATATTAGAAGACATTAAAACGTAGGATTTAGGAGAAATTGAGCCTTTCATAAAAAAACTCTAGGTGTATACATATGCTTCATTGTATTTGGTGTTCTGTAATCAGTCATTAAAAATGTATTTCCTCTTATTTTAATCAGCCCAGAACCATTGGTCCAATTACAGTCGCCGGGGCCAAGATGGAAAGTAGTAAAGAGTCAGTCCATCAGAGTATGCAACTCCTATGAATGTGCAAGGGTATAGGTTTCAAATCTGTGCTTTAATATGACTTTTTAAAGGTAGACTTCACACAACATTGAGTGACCGGGGTCCCCTATTACTCAATTATACAGGGGGTCTTAATCAACTTACCCACAACACTGTCTACATAAGTTCTCCCCCATTTTGATTAGGATACTGAGTAACCACAAGAAACTCATTCTGTGTAGGAGGACACGGCACTGCCTACACACAACACCTTGTCATCAGCCAACGGTTGATTTATAGTTGTTGAAAGAATCTTTTTCCTGGTACTTCTTAAATCATCACAGACTGGTGGCCTTTACAAGATTTATGTTGTGACTGAGCAACAGTGGTTAAATTTTGAGAAAGATCGGATTCAACAACACTGAGATCAACTAAACCAATAGCATAAAAAACTAAGTGGAGAAATCAGCAGTGATGTTTCCTACGATGATGGTCATATGAAATTCTGGGACCTTTAACTTTAAATGACAATCCTTCCAGTTAAGTATACCCATTTGTCCAAAACATGATCTTGACCTTGTAAGCATTATATGCCTATGCTAGAACTGTATTCTGTTCCCAGTGATTTATTCTGATTGATTTTTCTTCTTCCTCCTTTTCTCCTTCTTTTTCTTTTTCTTTCTCTTCTTCTTCTTCTTCCTCTTCTTCTTCTTCTTCTTCTTCTTCTTCTTCTTCTTCTTCTTCTCCTCCTTCTTCTTTGTCGTCTTCTTCTTCTTCCTCATCTTCTTCTTCCTCTTCTTCTCCTTTGTTTTCTTCTTCTTTGTCGTCTTCTTCTTCTTCTTCCTCTTCTTCTTCCTCTTCATCTTCTTTTTCCTCTTCCTCTTCTTCTTCCTCTTCCTCTGAAGTCTTCTTCCTCTTCCTCTTCCTCTTTCTCTTCTTATTCTGATTATTTTTGATTATTTTATTTGTTATTTGTAATTTTTGTGATGCATTTATTTGTTGTTGTTGCAATAGTCAAGGTCTTGCAGACAATGCTGTTATATCCAAAGTGAACGGCGTTCTCTGGGATCTTGACCGCCCTCTGGAGGAGAACTGCAAGGTGGAGCTGCTCAAGTTTGACAGCGAGGAGGGGCAGCAGGTGTTCTGGCATTCCACGGCCCACATGTTGGGGGAGGCGATGGAACGGAAGTATGGTGGGTGCCTGTGCTATGGGCCGCCCATCGAGAACGGGTTCTACTACGACATGTTCATGGAGGGCCAGTAAGTGGGGATTGATACTATTTATAGTACAAGAAAGCTGTAAATGGGGGAATCCCTATAGACCGAGGGTGCTGTAGACCAATGGTTTGTATGTCACCACCAATGGACAGCATATCTAATACACATAAATTACGAATCTAGAATTAAAATCATGATTAGTGGTTTCTGTGTTAGTTGGAGTTACTAGTTCAAACACTGAGCTCTCCCCCCCCCCCTCTTTCTTTATTTTAATACAATTTGCACAATTAAAACAATACTAGGTAGATTTTTTGATGCAAAAAATATGGCCACCATCTTGGGTGTATAGGGCTTTCGGTCTATTGGGGCTCTGGTCTATCGGACCTGCCGTGTATCGAGCTGTAACCAACATATACACAGGAAACAATCGGCAAATTTAATTTTATGAATATTTCATCTACTTTTTGCAAAAATTTTCCTGAAATAAATCATATAACTAGATAATTTCAATATTATGTTTGAGAATAATTCTTTGTAAATCACCTCTGGGGTTTTGGGAGTCATTGTTATCACTCTAAATGAAAAAAAATATGCATATTTGTCCTGAATAAAAGTAGCACAATGCATAATTAGTTAGCTAGTATCTACATAACAAGCGTAATAAGTGAAAACAAATACCATTATTGTATTTCGTGTAAGTAGCATGTGCATAAAAATTCTTGAAATTTATAGACAGAAATACATGTAGGCCAAAAAAGCCCAGTAAGCCCACTGGAGACGGTTAATTAGATCAACTGGAATTAACTACTAGTGATAGAATATATTTAGAATTAATGAATTTTTTATGAGATTTGAACCCCAAAATGCATGGAATGCATAAATGGTAGTAATCTAAAAGTGGTATTCAGTTCTATTGATGATTTACTTACCACATCTGACCCAATTTCCTCACCACCTTGTTTTCAATTTGATGATTTTCAGACAAGTTTCTAGCAATGACTTCAGTGGACTCGTACAAATCATCAAGACAATACAGAAGGAGAAGCAGCCGTTTGTCCGACTTGAAATGAAGAAGGAGGATTTACTCAAAATGTTTGAGGTGAGCTTGTTTCCTATTTGATTACTGTAATTTCAATCTTGATTCAGATATTCTTGATTTAAGCAATATGATGTGCAGGCCCTTGGCCAGGTATTTCGATGAGGATATGTGTAAGCTTACAAAATGACAACAAAAGAGTTAAATCACATTTTTGCATCAGGTTGTGTATTTTTGTTGTGTAATAATCAGTGCCATAAGTTGAAAATTTGTGTATTTGGAAAGGAACAGTAATGAAGAATAAAAGGTGGTAGTTGTGACTGTAATGACGAACTTTCAGTGGCACAAATCACATCATAAATTTTATCTTATCTCATCATTTATTTTGTTTGCACTTACAAGATTTATGGGAAATTCCAAGTTGCACAGCGAGCAAGGCCTTTGACAAAATTTGCTAGAAGTGGGTCCCTGCTTTATTTGCATTAGAAGTAACTGCTTATAAATGAAATAGGTATCTTTCCTTCATAGTTTTGAACTTGAACATGTGGTATTATTGAAGTGTATGTAATATACTACATGAAAGACATTAGGTTCAGCAGAATTACTTTTACTGTTTATGTCAACAGTGTCAAGACTCTTCTGTGTCCCTAAGTAAAGTATTACATAACTAATAACCTGCTTAAGTACATGGTGGGTAAACGGTGGCTGTGGCGGTGAAGATTGCCTCCGTGGTGGTGGCGAAGTCCCTCCCTCAGTATGTGTGGGTGCAATAAACGGAGAGAAGTGCAAACGATGATGAACCCTGGGGTTAAAGACAAGTGTAGAATGAAAAGGCGGCCAAACAGTCGACGTCAAGAGTGTCACTAGCGAGCAAGCCTTCTCCCCAGCAGTGAAAAATAAGTCTCCTCGATTTTCAGCCTGAGCTTCAGATTTATTTGGGCGTCCAAAATAACTTTCCACTACCAGAAATGCCTTCACTGCCGCCCTAACAAAACTTGTTTACTTAAATTCCTACATATCTCTGGACCACTCTATTTTTCCCTCTTCATATGAATAATATATTAGAGGACCGTGAGTAACGAACAATGCATGTGGGTCGGTTACTAAGGGCTCTAAATATTTAAGATGAACATATCTCGGAAACAATTTATCACCGGGTCCAAAAGGAATTACTGTATACCTTTAAATACAATTACCCATATAAGGTATTAAAACATACTCTGTATCTAATTCTCACGAAAAAAACGGTACAAGTTCTTTGTTGCAAATGAATGATGTGATGATGAATTTGTCCAAGCTTAAATGTTCACCCATGTCTCTTATCTATATATTTCTTTGACAGTACAATGAATTCAAGAAGCGTATTCTGAATGAGAAAGTCACTACTCCCACTACTACGGTGTACAGGTGAGTGAAACATTATTTCGTTGTTCCAATCATATGTGACCTGTTGCCACAAAATGCAACATAGTAGAGACTCCTAGCTTTTAAATGGGAGAAGGATGAAGCAAAATCATTTTAAAACTGCTCACAAGTTTGAACAATCATAAGCTTCAAGAAAAGTGAGAAAAGTAGCCTCGAAGATAGTGCTCATTTGTGAACAATGTGAAAAGCTCGTCCTTGGTTGGAGTAATTGAAGTAAATTTCAAACCTTTATAACAAATGCAATGAAGCTATTGTTGGATTAAGCTGAAATTTTGCACAATTACTGAATCCTATTCTGCCAAAGTTCCACTGTCAAACACTTTATAATCCCTCGCACTAGAAAAAAAAAAGAAAATGTTGAGGACAACTGCCTTCTTTGCCTGAGAAACAGGCCTCATGTAACCAAGCCATGCCTTAAAACAACCAATGTTTATTACTCGGGCACCCAAACCAAACACAGTAAATGAAATACAGTGAACAAAAAAGGATGATGTGTAGTAATTAAGTTAATTGAATACAAATTTACAGTATTTCACTCAGATTTTGTTCATTTTGGGTAATTTTTTTGGACATGTTTACCTGATTCCACATAAAATTGGTTTACTTGACCATTTGGGGTAAAGTAAATTTTCAATTGATTTCTTACTTGCCCTGGGCAAGTGGGCAAGAGCTAGTGCTGAGCTCTTGAAGTTAACTTGAAGTTAACTTGAAGTTAATCAAGTACAAGGGTGTTCACACTGAACTTAACCTCAACTGTATTTCCTTAGGCTTCCTAATCATTAAACTTAAATAAATGAGTTTGGCAGTGTGAACTAAACTTTGACGACACACCCATTTGCTGTTTCTGTACCTTTTCAGGTGTGGACCATTGATAGATCTGTGCCGAGGTCCTCATGTCAGGCATACTGGCAAAGTAAAAGCAGTGGACATTGTCAAGGTATGTGAACCTGTTACAGATGATTTCTTTTTGAATAACATGCTCATTTCCTGTAGACCCTACCTTGAATATACTCGGGACTAGTCCAGGTTAATTTGTTGGTTCAGATTAACTCATTGCCTCAGTGGAAAATTTCCATTTTAAAACAATAAAGCTGCAGTGGGTTAGAGAAAGTGCAAACATGTCTGTCTTTAATATGGTCAATTCATTTAACCCGATCGTGACAAATTGAGTTTAAGGCAGTCTACCCCCGTGGACGATGTGATTCTGAGACCTCCCTCGCACTGTGAATTACTAGTACCGACTCCTTGTCATTTAATCCCTGACGGATTGCAGCGCGTGTGCCGCTTTGGAAGGCGATCAAGCCCACATTTCAACATCTCATACTAGTCAAAGGCAAAAACGCTAGAGTTCTACTCGGAAAGATAGCGCAAGAAATTTTGTTGAGCTGTACCCAGCCACAATGGACAAGTAGATCACTATAACTGCTGGGGTAGTGAGTTACCTTCCTTGTTCAATCATACATGTAATATAATTGTGATAACCAACATGAATGAATAGAAATAACTTTATCCACAATCATAGTAACCCTAGTCCCATTTTTTTCTTCTGCATGGATCCACCACTGATGTGCATGTATATTTTGTATTGACTTCTCGACGATGTACGGACTTATGATAAAATAATGCTGTAAACAATATTGCAATTTTCTCATGACACTACTGCACAGCCACATCTTTAAAAAATAAAATGACATCGATAAAGACAATGTGTTCGAAAACGGCATTACTGTAATTTAAATTTAGTAGAATTATGTATCATACGAATGGTGAATGAGAAACAAATCTTTTATTGGATGGTCAAAATATAAGTAATTGTATTACCACAAGTTGATAAATTACTTCAAATATAACAGTTGAAATAATGATAATGGTTGCAATAATGTACAATAAAATTTAGGAATAAAGACAGAACTGGAAGAAGAAGAAGGAGGAATAGGTGGAGGTGGAGGTCTGGAGGAGGAGGTGGAGGAGGAGGAGGAGGAGGAGGAGGAAATTGAAAGGTGATTGTAATGATAATGATGCGACATAATGAGGGGATGAGACCGATCGTAAAAGTGCGAAGGAATACTAGAACTGAATGTAGGTAGTGGCATTTTTTTGTAAGACCTTTATTTTTCAAAATCATAATGGAAAACACATATCCCATTATAAATTAACCAAACCGTCTGAAAACCAACAATCATGTGTGTTTAAGAATAATCAAACTAATAGCAAGATTATACCATGAATGTGTTGTCACAGGGTTGTTTTATAACAACTTTATCAGGAAGGCCTGATGCGCCAAAAGTGGCACGTGCGCCGCAGTCTGAGAACCCCTGCTCTACAGACTTTTCATGTCAATTTTGTGATATCCTGACTTGAGCATGATACTAAAAGGGTTAAAAGGAAACAGATAACACAGAGTGATACTACATTGCTTGGCTGCATGTTCATTTTGCTCATAGAATTCTTCAACGTATTGGGAAGGCAAGGCTGATGCAGAAACCCTCCAGAGGATCTACGGCATTTCATTCCCAGACACCAAACAGCTCAAGCAGTGGAAGCATGATCAGGAAGAGGCTGCTAAGAGAGATCACAGGAAGATTGGCAGAGTGAGTTCGACCCCATTCAGACTGACAAAGAAACCACATTTTCAGAACAGGTTACTTTTAGTGTGAAATGGACAGATTTTTCAAACCTGATGTCAAGTGGACACAAACCATTTTCTAAACAGGTTTGGTTAGATGTCATTTCCATGTGGTTTCTTCTGTGAATAGATGGGATAATGAGTTGAATATATTTCTGTCAAATATCAATTTTGATCATATTCTAGTAAATGAATATATAAAAACAATACACCAATATTTTCGCGTACAGATATTTTCGCTGTTTTGGACTAAATTTCAAATTTCGCGAGTGCTAATTTTCGTGATTTTAGTGGTGCTTTCATTAGTGTAAATAGACATGAACCAAAGTGAAAATTTTCGCGATAAATGACTCACGAAATTTGCGAAAATAAAACCACCGCAAAAATTACCACGTATACGGTAATACTGGATTTCTTATTTTGGTTTATGCAGAGGAAATGAGTTAGTTCAGATTCTACAGTATCCATTCACAGAAATTGATCCAACAGTATTTTATTGGCAGGATACAGAAAGAGAGTCATTTGGAGAATCTGTAACAATATATTTTCTGCACACTCAAGATAATAGCAACTTCCACAACAGATACTTAAATATATTTGTTTAATATTTGGTATCCCCCTCTGCCACCATATTTTCTCTCATTGATGGTGATGGTATTCTTGTGTGTATCTCGTATGTCAAACAAATATCTTGTTTTTATTTTGATTTTATTTTAGGAACAAGAACTGTTCTTCTTTCATGAGCTGAGTCCTGGCAGTTGTTTCTTCCAGCCAAAAGGAGCATACATATACAATACACTCATTGATCTTATCAAGGTACGTTAACTGCCATTAATACCTCATTTATTCTGATGGTATTCCAGTTTTGATACACAATTCCATTGATATCAAAGTGTTTGATGAAACTTTGAGAGTAAATGTAAATATTCTGCAGTTTGTTAGTTATTTTCAAGTGCACCCTTGGTAATTCTAACTTTTACTCATATTTACCCAACAACAAGTATTAAAAAAAAATGTTTATTTTACAAAATGCCCGAACTGGCCGGTAACACTTTTGTGTATTTCATACATTAAACTGTACAAAATCACAAAGCTTCTGTAGAACTAAAAACTAAAATCACAAGGAGCCATAAGCTTCAGTACACCATGCACATTTTAAGTTCCTTGTTTGTGTTGATGCCAAAGTATATTTAAAAAACCAATTATTTTATCTGGGGAAATGATACAAAAAATTTGTTTCATGTGGGTGTTCCTTCAGTAAATACACCAAAATGTACTTTAAGACCCCATACCTTAATCTAACTTCAAAGCATTAATTTCATTTTAAAGAGATATTGGCAAAAATGTACTGGAAATATAAATAAGTTGATCTGCCTTCATTGTAATAGTTTTTTATTTGATTAAGCTCTATCTGAGATATAATGTTTCTGACATTGACACACAAATTGCCACCATAGAATATATAAGAACTCAATCAAATGATCGTAAAAAAATATTTTAATGTTACTTGATGTATCTTTAAATTTTAGCACCAAATGTTTTGCATGTCACACCATCTCAGGTGAATTTTGGCATTTGCTATCATTGTGGCAGCCTTTCTGAAAAAAACATAAACATAGTTTGAAATTTTTGTTAAAAAAAGTAGTACTGGGCAGTGAATGATAGCAGTGCTCGACAAACCCGGATGCCGGAGTGCCCAAGGCACCTGAAAATCATGGTTGGGCACTCAGAAAAAAAAAGAACCTACCTGATTAGGCAGTGCTTTTTTGTTGGCAGTGATTGATTGACAAAAACAAAAACTTGTGCCTAGATCTGGCATTTAGATTTTACTGTCGGGCACTCAAAACTAAAATTCAAGTGCCCAACTGGGCAGGCAAAAAAAAGAGAGTTTTTTTTTAGGCATGATAAAAGAGACTAAGCAGTGAAACTATTTACATTATGTACAAATGGCGACTAGAAGGACAAGCTTAATACTGATGCATAGCAACCATCCATATCCCATCAGCGTGTAGCTTCACTGAGTCAACATAAGTCAGGTAATTACAATCACTATCTGATTTATTCCTCTTTTCTTTGTTGTTAGACATTTGTACAAAGTCAGTACAACATCAAAAGGGACCCCAAAACATGACTGAATCTTATCCATCGTGCACTGTAGAACTTAATCAGCAAAGTATTGAAAAAGATAACATGTTTATTTTGTAACAGTCGGAGTACAGGAAAAGAGGTTTCCAAGAAGTGGTATCACCCAATATCTACAACAGCAAGCTGTGGATGACGTCAGGCCATTGGCAGCACTATTCGGTAAGTCACACATCTTGTAACATGAATTTAGGAAAGTTTCATTCAAACTCATTTTGCAATTTTAAACTTGAATGATTATCAGGTATTTGTTCATCATATGAAGGGTTTTATGTTTGCCATGAAACTGTCATTCCAAATTTGTTTTGTAATATGGAACATGAATAATTTAGAATTAATTGTTCATGGTTGAAGGGGTCTTCTATTGTGCAGAAAAGATTAATGTCAAACTTATTTTGTAATCAGAAAAAGTAATAATTTTTAGATATTTGTTCATTATATAAAGAGTAATACTCCTATAGGAAGGACCACTAAACCCAGCAGAGGTATAGCCAGGATTTTATTTGTGTGTGTGTGTGTGTGTGA
>JZLH01S0155043.1:4140-30507 GCA_001188425.1 Eucidaris tribuloides
TTCAGCGTTGGTTGTCAGCAGTTCCGGGGCCGTCCACCGCACCCTGGAGAGGGGAACAAACGGAAGAAACGCCGTTATCAAAATAGAAATATCATTGAGGGTTATTAAAGGCAGTGGATCTCATTTGAAAACATCCCCACAGACCAGGAAAAGATAAACCATGCCCTTAGGCTTTTGATGAAGGGCATGTCTGTGAAATCTGGGGATCAGTTATTACCTAGAATTTGAAATATGCGAAAGAAAAACAATGGTCATTTAGTGTACGTTCTATGGAATTTTTCTCTCGCGAGAAAAAAAAGTCAAATCTGAGTCTAATTAAACTCCACTACAACTGCGTTTCTAGCTCCTATATTTTGCTAAAGGTTCCCAGATGGCATTTTCTTCTAAATGCCATTGTATTTATACAATGTTAATTTTCAGGCATGTAAAAGAGATCCCCTGCTCTTAACCCTATATTAACTGGGGGGGGGGTCAATTTGACCCCCCCTCGACAAATTTTGCGACCATGTCGCTGCGCAAAATTTTTTGATCGCGTCGTTCGCTGACTTTTTACTTTCAAGTCTTGCGCATCTTTTGAGACCATTTTCGCGAAAATCGGACCTACCGTTACGACGCTGCGCGACTTTTTATACATGCATGCCAATCCCAAAATTGCTCAAAACATGATTTCATGTACAAAATCAATGGAAATTGTGTTTGCAGCCAAAAATCATAAATGTATGATTATTTTTGCTTTTGCTGGTTGAAATGAATTAACTTAATGCTGTTTATGATTGCAAAAGTGTCCCCAACAAATTTCATCGAAATAGCCCAGTTAAAATAGGGTTAATACCCCCGCCCCATGTCACTGACTTATTGCCATTATATGCCATTACCATGCTAATGCAGTCTCCGACATATTTAAAGAATATGTCTTGCACATCTTCACCCCCAAGAACAATGTTTGTGCCAAATCTCATGTGCATTGGTCAAAGACTGAGAAGTAGTTCGATCCTCAAGACTTTTACCTATTATGCTATTACCATGTCACCGCAGTTCTCCATACATTCCAAATATGTCTCTTGCCTATCTTCCCAAGATTAATGTGTGTGCCAAATCTGATGAGCACTGGTCAAAAATAGAGGAAGTAGTTTGATCCGCACGATTTACAATTAGGGCGAGAGCTAGCTACTTCTCAATTTACCCCATCGAGCCCAAAAGATTTGATCCTTCAGAGGTACTCGGACTATCTATGTGACTGAAAAAAGATATGTCAGCTGGACACCAGTGGTCGGGTTTGGTCCCTAGACCGAATTTAAGGGGGTTCATTTACCTAGTCCCACACATAGATTAGTGGGTATGTTTGGTGTCTTCGTGACCTGTATACTGCATGTTGCTGCGGAGCGCTACATTTCATTTCATTTGCGCAATTGTTATGTATTATCATCATTGATTAGAGGCGCGCGCGGCATACACGACAATGGCGCAGCCGCGTCGCACGCATGCAGTATACAGTCACGAAGACGCCAAAACATACCACTAATCTATGTGTGGGAACTAGGTAAATGAACCCCCTTAAATTCGGGTCGGGCTGGGGAGCCTGAACCCGACCAATGGGGTCCAGCTGACATATCTTTTTTCAATCACATAGATAGTCTAAGTAATTTTGAGGGGTCAAATCTTTTGGGCTCGATGGGGTAAATTGAGAAGTAGCTAGCTCCCAGACTAAATGGACCGACCGAGCTGACCAACCATTTGCTGATTTCAAACATTGTTTGGCAGGGAAATAAAATAGGGATGGGACAACAAAGAGCAGAACAAGTAGAATGATTGAGGGGGTAGGAATGGGTGAAAAGGGGAAGACATCTTTGTACATTTCAGAGAATGCCGAAAAGGAAAACGGAATGTTTGAATAAATTTTGCCCAAACATCATGGTTTGCACTAGTTATGAATATTCAACATTTCAATCTCTTTATTTTGGAAAATTCTTAAATTGGCAATTCTGCCACTCTTTGTGATGACAGTATGGTTTTCTTAACATTTTTTTTTTTTAATTTGATGTCGGGTGAAAAGGTCACGTAATACTTACAGATAGGCATGCAGATTCATTTAAACCGTTACAATGCATGTACTTGAACAACAAGCAAGTGAAAATTGGATTTCACTTTTGAGCTATGTTTACCGTTAATACACTAAATACAACAAGGACAACGCAAAGCGTAGCATCCCATCGCCGGGTACAAATAGCATAAATATGCATATTTAATGAAGTGTGAACTTTGCTCTTTGGCATACATACTTGAAGATTAAAATCTGTCAAACATAACTAAAGTCATTCAATAGAACTTGTAAATAGCTATTCTTACATATTTAATAGCTATTACCTTTGACCTTTGACAAATTTACATAATCCAAAATCAAATTGTATTTTGATACTATGTCTGACAAGATTCAAGATTTGACCACTATTTGATAATGATTACACAACATGGCTTAATATAATATGACTTAGTAGGACAACATAAAATTAATTATGACAATTAATGAAATAATGCTCTACGATAAAATTTATATTTAGCCTGTCATATTGTTTTCATTATAGCTGTGATTACGTAATGCAATTCGAGGGGGGGGGAGGATGATAGAATTTTATTTTGATTTGTATAATATACAGTATTGGGGAAAATTGGGAAAGAGATAAATCATGTATATTGCACATCCGACAGAGAATGGGGATTCAGTCATTTATTTTCAGATTTTATTCAACAGACGAACTGAGTGAGGGATGAAGGAATTATGGTGGTGTGTTGTTCTTGTTTTTATGGATTGCCAGCGTTTACCACTTCTCATCTTTATTTACAGGGGGTTGAGTGGGTGATTGGAGTCCTCAGTCAATTTGGTAGCTTTTGAGATTACTTTATCCTCGCATATGCATGCTGCATGATTTATGGAAAGCGCCCTCTATAAATGACAACTGCACATATTTAACAGGTCCTGTTCCAAAGAATTAGGAAGGCCGGTATCTCACCGAGTGGTGTATGCTTACAAACGTCGTGATTTTTTTGGATTTTTTTGCCTCTGTCATCGGCAACCTTTAGCAAACTTTAATGATGTTTAGTGATCATTAGCAACATTCGTGTGAATGCTTGCGAGAGTGTTTGAGAATGGCAGGTGGCGACTAGGGGCATCTCTCTCAGAGGCAAATGCTTCCTGACGTAGCATATTTGGGGTTTACATAGAGTTTGTAAAAAGTTGCAATGAAGTAATGTGAACTTTATTGCAACTTTGACAAATACCTGTCCAAATCCAAATCGTCTACACTCACAAGTGTTCACGTCAAGCTTTTGCCACTAGCTGAGATACCTCTCGTCGCCAACTGCCTTTTGAGATCACTAAATGTTGTTAATGACTGAGGCGAACCTTTAATTTTCGCCAAAATTCATCAAGAAAAGTTGGTGAAATCAAAGACATTGCAACATTTGTAGCATGAGCTTCTAAGTGAGGTACCAGCTGAAGGTATTTTTTATATACCTCATATAAAGATTCTTATCATTGATTGGTGAAAACTGTATAACGTGACACAGCGATAATCTATCTTTCATTGCCTCGAGGGTTTAGGGGTGCCTGTCACTTGACCTAAGGTCAAATGATAGGCACCCCAATCCCTGTGATAGATCGGCGTAAACCCTTGATCTTGCCCGCGCACACACGTACGTACGCGCGTACCTGTATGCACCAAAGATGATACCGCGCGGCGTAGCAGCTCGGCGCTTTAGATCATTGGTATGCACTATATAGCGCGAGCTAGCGCGACACGGTAGCTGTAAGATATGGAATAGGCCTACTGATGAAGAGGATTTAGAGCATTTACTGAAGAAACCCGATAGTAAAAATACAAAGAGATAAATCAGCTACCCGGTCTTGGCTCTGAGAATTGAGTATTAGGCCTACTTAAACATGCAACATTGGCGACATCGCTAGGTTAGTACGACTACGCTATTCGCACGGTACGTACGTACATAATACATGCGAAGACTTCGGTTATCGTACAAGCTGAACGCGCATCGCATGTTGATTTCAACATGACTGTGAGTGATTTTAATAATGGAATTCTCTTGATACCACACATAACTGTTAGACTGAGATTTACAGTTAGACTGACTAATGAATCATTTAAGAGGATGAGGTATATAAAACAAATATTGGCTGCTCTGTAATCGGATGGTGGTTTCAATTATCGCTCCCTCGGTGCTGTTCATACCGGCCCTTCTATCAACCCCTTGGCTTCGCCTCGGGGATGATAGCAGGGCCGGTATGAACAGCACCTCGGGGGTGATAATTTCCACCACCATCCTCATGAGCAGTCAATATTTGTATACTAGTTACCGTTCGAGTTTTTCAGGGTTGCTCATCTGTAGACTGTGATAGTAGACACTTAACATGGGGTCACCCAACTTGATGTGGAGCCGGGGTAAGCCTCGGTACACCAGGGTGTTGTGAGAGCTGATATTACCATGCACGATCCTACGGGACTCCTGTCAAATGAAGAACAATGGAATTGAGCACGGAGGGATGCATACAGACATACAAAGACACATACAGACACCCACAGATTTACAAAAATACACACACATAGAGAAATAAAAAGAGATACAAACAGACATGCACAGACATGCATAATCACACATACAAAGACACACACAGAAACAAACACACACACACAAACATAGAGATATGCAGACACATAGAGACACATGTACAAGCACACATACAGATACCCACAAACTTACAAACACAGACATACATGGCACAGGCAGACACAGAGACACATACAGAGACACACACAGACATACAGTACATATACACACATACATGTATAGAGACATACAGACACACAGGCATATATACACAGACATAGAGATACACACAAACTTACATGCACACATACAGACACACAGACACACCCTCTACACACAAACACACATATTTTCATCAATGTCATACTAAACACCAGGAATGCACATACATGTAGTATTGTATCATGTCAAATTTGTACAAATACCACAAACTTTTGCTGTTTTAACGAATAACTGGGCAATTCTTCTATTTTTGTTCTTGCTGTTCTTCGCTCGTTTCTTCTTGTTCTTGTTCTGGTTCTTCCTCCTCTTTTTTCTTCTCCTTATTCTTCATTATTATCTTCAGCATTGTCATAATCCTTATCAACACCATCATTACCATCATCATCATCATTTCTTCTTTTTCTGCCTTTTCATTATTATCATCATCACCAGAATCAGCAGCACCATCACCACCACCACCATCACCACCACCACCACCACCACCATCTTGATCATCACCATCACCATCACTACCATCACCACATCACTACCACCACCACCACCATCACCACCACCACCATCACCACCACCACCATCACTACCACCACCACCACCATCACCACCACCACCATCACCACACCACCACCACCATCACCATCACCACCACAATCACCATCACCACTACCATCACCATCTCCATCACCATCACCATCACCCCCACCACCATCACCATCTCCATCACCATCACCACCACCATCACCACCATCCCCATCACCATCCTCCATCCCACTCACCACCACCACTCACCACTCACCACCACCACTCACCACCACCACTCACCACCACCACTCACCACCACCACTCACCACCACCACCCACCACCACCACCACCACCACCACCATCACCACCACCACCATCACCATCACCATCATAATCATCATCCTCACCATCAACTACTACTACTACTCACCAAATACTCCAGAGCATCAATGAGTTGGAAGGCGACCAAGAGTTGGCTGCCCAGCCCCAGTCCCCGGCCGTCGTGTTCCACCAGACTCCTTAGGTAGTGGTCCAGGGGGCCCTGCATGGCATACTCCATGATCAGGAGGTACCCCGCCCCAATCCCCTCAAAGCGGATGATGTGTTTGTGTAACCATGACGACATCACATCCACAGACTGGCTGAATTTCTGCAGTAGGAGGAAATTAAAGACATCATTTTCAATTTAAAAATGATCACACTTGATATCTGAGCTGCATAAGATCACTCAAATGAACAAATAAACACACTACATGTAGAACACAGAACTTTACACAACTGATATGCTGTCCCTAACAATTCATGTAAATGTTGACACATCAATTAATAATGGCCCTTGGACAAATATTCTACCACATATTCGTTTATGAGGGAAAACTGGAATAGCTGCTCATTGATTTTTACTTTTTAAAAGCACTTAATGGTTATTTTGAACTGCATTTTTTTTCAGGGCTTCATTTTTAGATCTCATCAGTGACACTAGTAGCAAGAAGGAACATCTAGCTCATGTATTTTAAACTGGTAAGTAACATGTTTAAATTATGCCTTTACAGGGCAGTGACATGATTGACGGAAGGTGAAAATGCCTCACAGTCCAATTAAGTTGAAACGTATACCAATATATACACTGGCCAGAGTGTACATACACGTAAGAAGGATTTGTCTTGAATTTGTTTTCTTGAGGAGAAACGCATGCATACACCAGCAGTGAATTAAAATATAAGCCTGACAGATATTGAACCCATACAAAGTTACGTACCTATCAACCCTAAAACCTAAGAAATACAGACATTCCTAAATTTCCTGTACATTACAATGAACCATTTTCTAAAATAGAGACACAATCCTATATGTGAATAAAAGTCTCTTTACTTTTGACAAAAACTAGGAACTGTCCTTGGAAACTAGGGACCGTTGGCAGGTCATTAATCTGCTTCAATCTACAGTTATTTGTTTTGACTGTGGAATTCCACTTTAAATTTTCTTCACTTTCCAATAGACTGCTTAATCAGTAATTTATTCAAATTATAAATACTTTTCTTCTGCAGCCTAGTGACGTACGACTTCTTTCATCTGTTTCTGTATATATCTTTCATAATAAAGATGCAACTTGCATACATTAGTTAGTTATTGCTATGTCCGGCAAGCTAAACAAGGTGGTTCACGAACCACGAGTCTCGCCTGATTTTGCAATCAATAAAACATGCAATATAAACTTTTGACCCCTTGATGACCTTTAACTTCTCCATCCTCATAAACAAAACATGTGATACTACCCACTGATCGTTTGCACCAAGTGACAACACAATTGACGCAGAAATAAAGAAATGAGAGCAAGTTAAACAAAAACTTTAACATTTTCATAACAGACTAACAGACCAACAGACTAACAGCTTAAACAGACCAACATACCAACAAACCAACAGACTAACAGACTAACAGACCAACAGACTAACATCTTAAGAGACCAACAGACCAACAGACTAACAGGAAAAGTGATTACTAGGTCTCTGCTGAACTTCATTCAAGTGAGTGAAAAAAAAAACGGGTGCCAAGAGCAAAAAAAAATTGTATGCATTACTGAAACAATCTACTAATGCTGATTAGCCATGAGCCATCAGAATGCCTAACCTGTTGCCACCGGTTTGAGGAACGTCCCGCACTTGGGATATTTGAATGGCCACTGGAACCCGGCGGTTTCGTCCCCGCCCCCGATGCGTTAGCGACGATGCCTGACCACACTGTAGTGAAGTCGCCGTTCCTAGCAACGCTCTGCTTCTCTTTGCAGACAACTCATCCTCTACCCGCGAGAGTCCACTCAATTCTAGAAGGACCAGGGCACGCTTGAGGGGGGACTCTTCATTGAGGGCCCGCTGTCAACAGACGAGCTCGTTCTCTCTGTATACTTATAAATCAGGATATAATATATAATAATAATAAATAACTTCTTGTTCCCCAGGGTACCACTCTCAGTCACAGTAAGAGCGCTCTACACTGGCCTTTGCATAACATAATGTTATTCCATTCCCTTCTCATGTTCGAAATGCCGAGCGCCTGGTCTACCAAAGCAAGAATACTTTTTAAAACAAGTTCTGTATACCCGGCGTCGGCTCGAACGCCCGACTTTCCGACCCAGAAGCGAACGCTCATATTCCACTGAGCCAACTGCAAAAAGTACATGAGCATGTTTCTTTAAGCCTCAAGTCATAGCTTTTGGGGATTTTTTTAATTGAATAGCTTTATGCCCCAAAGTCATACTCTTGCAAATATTAGATTCTGATGTCTTAGTGTGTTTATTATTAATGAAAATATCTCGGGGGCGGGGGCGGGAGGGGGGGGGGGGCCAAAAATATTTACATTTAGCATCCAAAGGGTAAAGAGGCTTCAGTTTACATGTTTATACTCATCTGAAACAGCGAGACTCGTCTTTTCAGATAGGCGTATAACTCATATACCTTTTTTGTCTATTTTTTTTTTTTTTGGAATAATCAATGAAAATGTGGTGGGGGGGGGGGGGGGGGCCAGGGGGTGCAACCCTCGACACTTTTTGACGTTATTTTTCGAAGTCATGAGCCATCAAGAGTTAAAAAGGTTCTAAGAGTAATGCCCCATCGGAAAGAGCGGCGTTGCTCTTTGCAGATGATGAGAAACAACATGTAACCTTAAAGCCTTTTTAACCCTTTAGATGCTATAATGTAAAATTTTGGGGGGTCCCCCAAGATTTTTCATTAATTAATAGAAAAAAAAAACTAAAGACATTCAGAATCTATGATTGCAGGGTTATGACTTTGGGGCATAAAGCTTTCAAATAACAAAAAATACCCAAAACTAAACTTGGGCTTTAAAGGCAAGGTCCATACCACCCTTACGTCAAGTGTTACAGTGTTGATTACGGTAATTATGCAGATACTTTTTTTATTTGCCATGTATTTACATGAGAATTGTTGAAATTCTCCCTATCGCATATAGCCGATACCAAGCGATATCACCTCGCGATACCGATATCTGATCGATCGCTCTTGGGATGCATACTTCCGGTTCAGGTTAATAACGCACAAAACACATCATTTCGAACTTTGTCAAATTTGTAATATTGATGCCTCATACCCAATCAAACATGGATTGACCTGGTGAACAATTTTGGAGAATATCTGTGTCGCAACTTTCTCGAAAGAAATGTTCCTACGACCAGTAGACAAAGGAATGTACTCAAAACTCTCACCAGGAAAGCCGGGAATGTACATGTATGAGAGAGGAAGGAATGTAACCATGCACGCACACGCCGAGTCGGAATGCGAACGGCGGTGTATGAGGAGTCGATGGCTCCGTTCATGACATAAATGAAAGGGTTGTTATATAGAGGAAGGACTTGAAAAAAATATCATTTATGAGATTTTAAGAAAGATTTTTACACGATCCACGAGTACTTAAGCGTTCGATGTGTATCACGCGTGCATAAACCGGAAGTTTATTTCCCAAGAATTAAGGGTAGAAAGTTTAGAGCGCCACATGCGTTCAGATTCGGAGAGCTATATGCGATAGGGAGAATTGTGTTGATTTGAGTGAAATTTCACATAGAAAATGCATAAAACACAAAGACAATTGTAGGACAACCCACATCCCGATATTAGATAGAGTGATGGCCACATAACGGAGGTATCTGAGGAGGACTGTAAACAGACTTCTAGGTCCTGATTTACCCTTACTGGTGTGGGTTTCTCATGTACAGGTCTCAAGATGATCTCGAGACCTGACTTTCAGGCGCGTTCCTTTTGGTCGTTCATCTAGGCCCTGAAAATCGCATGGGTCCTCGACTCTTCACGACTCACCTAGATCGCTAAATACATCGCCCCCCATAGACCCTCCGAAACCACCCTCATCCTACCATCTCTATCTTTCGCTAAGATTCATACCTCCTCAGCGAAAAGATAATGACCAGACTGATATTGAGCAGATCTTCGAACGGTTCTATCGTCCTCGCATCCTTTCAGGTCGGATCTGATACCTGTATGGAAGGAGCAGCTTACACTTCTAGGTTCAAATGCACGTCAGCTTTTGTCAACTGACCCTCCAGACACCTAGCTGTTTTCTTCTCGGTTCCGATAAATATTCGCGCAAACGACCTGAGGCAGGTGAAATTGGTTTGGTTGTCTAGGCCCCCCGTGGTCAGCCTGGTAAAGACCAATAGCAAAAACAGAAAATAGTAGGGTTTTAAAAATGATTATCTCCTGATAGTAGACTGAAACCAGCCAGCCCAAGAACCACTGCATGTTTTACATCGAAATTAGTCCGCCTTGTCTTGCTGTATACAGGGATCGCTACATGTACCGGTATATAACTGTATATGATCTATGACTGGAGCTGTGGTCTAAGTATGTTATGTTACATAGACATTTCATTACTTTGGCAAGAGATGGGGGGGCGGCAGATTACTGTTCCTTCAATAATTCTGCGCTTTGCAGAATGTGTATAAGTTGTGACAAGGTTATTGCATACCTCCCAACCAGTACGATTTTTCCAGGGCAGTGCTAGTTCTTATTACATTTATTAGGCGGCTACGTTAAACAATAACTAGAGCATTTCGACTGCGCGCAGTCGATGGGTATGCCTCCGCAGTCCGCAGTCCCCATCAACTGATGTAATTTGAAAGCTCTAAGTTACCATGGTAGACAGACAATTAGATGAATAAGCATAAGCCATGTACCCTTGACACATACACGTAAATTCCATTCAAGCAGTTCTTAAAATTATCGCGACAGTGAGCTCAATTCGACAGGAGGCCTTGTGACGTTTGACCTCTGACCTTTCAACTCCAAAATCGAATCGGTAAATTGGTGCCTTATACAAGAATATTCTCCCAAGTACATCAAAATCGAAAGTCTACTGCAGTTATCAGTCATGAACCCAAATCAGACATATTAGGCCGGTGACCTTTGACCTTTGAGCTCCAAATCTAATCAGCTTTTATTGGTGCCTCATAATATATACTTCACACCAAATAACATAAAACTGACAGGCCGTTCTCAAGTTATCATGGTAACGAGCCAAATCAGACATATTTTAGGCTCGTGACACTTTGACCTTTAAGCTAAGAAATCTAATCACTTTATTGGTGCCTTATAATAAATAATTCACCAAGTTTCATCACAATCCGACAGCCGCTCTCAAGTTATCGCGTTAACGAGCCCAAATCAGACATATTTAAGGCCCGGTGACCTTATAACCTTGACCTTTCAGCCCCAAAATCTAATCAGTTCATTGGTGCCTCATTATACATACTTCACCAGTTACATGAAATCCGACAGCCGCTCTCAGTTATCGCGGTAACGAGCCCAAATCAGACATATTTTAAGGCGCCGGTGACCTCTGACCTTTGACCTTTGAGCTCCAAAATCTAATCAGTTCATTGGTGCCTCATAATACATACTTCACCCAAATTACATGACAATCCGCCAGCCGCTGTCAATTATCGCGGGGTAAACGAGCCCAAATCAGACATTTTAAGGCCAGGTGACCTTTGGACCTTGACCTTTCAGCTCCAAAATCTAATCAGTTCATTGGTGGCTCATAGTACATACTTGGTTCTAGTTACATCAAAATCCGATCGGGGGTTCTCAAGTTATCGCGGTAACGAGCCCAAATGCAGACATATTTAAGGCCCGGTGACCTTTGACTGTTTGACCTTTCAGCCCCAAATCTAATCAGTTCATTGGTGCCTCAATAATACATACTTCACGCACATTACATGAAAATCCGAAGCCGCTGTCAAGTTATCGCGTAACGAGCCCAAATCAGACATATTTAAGGCCGGTGACCTTTGAACTCTTTGATCTTTCAGCTCCAAAATCTAATCAGTTCATTGGTGGCTCATAGTACATACTTGGTCCTAGTTACATCAAAATCCGATCGGGGGTTCTCAAGTTATCGCGGTAACGAGATCCGGTAACGGACGCACGGACGGACGTACGGACGGAAGGACGGACGGAAGGACGGACGGACGGACGGAC
The DNA here is from genome assembly GCA_001188425.1 of Eucidaris tribuloides. NCBI lineage: Eukaryota > Metazoa > Echinodermata > Echinoidea > Cidaroida > Cidaridae > Eucidaris > Eucidaris tribuloides. The sequence goes on from JZLH01S0155043.1 coordinate 16,006, forward strand.
GGACGCACGGACGGACAACCCGAAAACATGATGCCTCCGGCAACTTCGTTGCGGAGGCATAAAAAGGTTACGTAAGTAAAAAAAAATGAAATTAGAGTGCGAATGAGAAAAATATTGGAAACAGCTAAACAAAGGTTTTTTTATGAGAAAAGACAAGAATAAAACATACCTTTTGTTCCATCACTCACCAGTGAATGTAAACACATCATTTCCATTACAATTTGGGCATTGTATTAAAATCACCGTAGTTACCAAGGCATTTGGTTTCATTTATTTTGGTAATTCATGTTCTATTCTTATTATAATCTACGTTCTTGTTGTTGAAGGCACCGCCTAGTAACCGTAAAAAGGACAGAACTGCCCTGAAAAAATCGTACTGGTTGGCAGGTATGTTATTGGCAGTTTATCTGTATATTGTACGTGCATTATCTGTATATTGTACGTGCAGAGTCTGCTACTCAGTGCTGTATCCGAGGCGAGCCTCAAGACCCATCTGGTGGCCTTGGTCTTGGTCTTGGTCCAAGTCACCTGTACAAACCCTATGGAAGGTTTCTGTTTTGGGCCGGCTTGGTCTCAGAACCTGTGGCCTTGGTCTCGGTCCGAGTCACCTGTACAAACCTATGGACAGGTTCTGTTTTTGGGCCGGCCTTGGTCTCAGAACCTGTGGCCTTGGTCTCGGTCCGAGTCACTGTTACAAACCCTATGACAGGTTCTGTTTGGGCCGGCCTTGGTCTCAGAACCTGTGGCCTCGGTTCTCGGTCCGAGTCACCTGTACAACCCTATGGACAGGTTCTGTTTTGGGCCGGCCTTGGTCTCAGAACTGTGTGCCTCGGTCTCGGTCCGAGTCACCTGTACAAACCCTATGGACAGGTTCTGTTTTGGGCCGGCCTTGGTCTCAGAACCTGTGGCCTTGGTCTCGCGTCCAGTCACCTGTACAAACCCTATGGACAGGGTTCTGTTTTGGGCCGGCCTTGGTCTCAGAACCTGTGGCCCGCGTCTCGGTCTGAGTCACCTGTACAAACCCTAGGACAGGTTCTGTTTTGGGCCGGCCTTGGTCTCAGAACCTGTGGCCTTGGTCTCGGTCCGAGTCACCTGTACAAACCCTATGGACAGGTTCTGTTTTGGGCCGGCCTTGGTCTCAGAACCTGTGGCTTGGTCTCGGTCGAGTCACCTGTACAAACCCTATGGACAGGTTCTGTTTTGGGCCGGCCTTGGTCTCAGAACCTGTGGCCTTGGTCTCGCGTCCGAGTCACCTGTACAAACCCTATGGACAGGTTCTGTTTTGGGCCGGCCTTGGTCTCAGAACCTGTGGCCTTGGTCTCGGTCCGAGTCACCTGTACAAGTACAAACCTATGGACAGGTTCTGTTTTGGCCGCCTTGGTCTCAGAACCTGTGGCCTTGGTCTCGGTCCGAGTCACCTGTACAAACCCTATGGACAGGTTCTGTTTTGGGCGGCCTTGGATACAACATTGGTGCTGATCTAGCTCACTGCAATGAGCTCTTGCTAGCTATTAGCCTGTTAGTACGCAGGGCTCAAAATAATTTTTTTTTTTTCTCACAGGCTCTTTGGCTAAATTTGGCTACAATTTACATTGTGTGTATGGGAATTTTCCGGTACTCTTTCGAGAGCTCTTTTTTGCATTACGAGTGAGTCCCCGTGCATTTTGAGCGCTGTTAGTACGTGACATCATTCCTGTAGCTAACAGGTTAAATACAATCTGTTAAAGTGATAGGCTAACATTGTGGAGCTTCAAATTAAAACTAGAGAAGTTCGACTGCGCGCAGTCGATGGGTATGCCTCCGCCCAGTGCACCACTATGTACGAGCTAACTACCTAATTGTATCAAGAGTTAGCATTCCTAACTGAAGTTATAGGTTTGGCACAAAGTTCATTGACCTTTGACCCTTGACCCTGACCATTGACTCCTGTGACTCTACCAAAATATTTTTCTTTTGGTTTTGAATCTAACCACCAAATTACATCAACATTGAGCACTCCTAACTGAAGTTACAAGCCGAAAATGAGATTTTGGGACAAAGTCATTAACCTTTGACCTTGACCTTTTGACCCCTGTGACTACTAAAATATTTGTCTTTTGGTTTTGAACCTAACCACCAAATTACAACAACAGTGAACACTCCTTACTGAAACTTATAGCCAGAAAATGGAATTTTGGGACAAAGTTCATTGACCTTTGACCCTTGACCTTGACCTTTGACCCCTGTGACTCTACCAAAATATTTGTCTTTGGGTTTTGAACCTAACCACCAAATTACATCAACATTGAGCACTCCTAACTGAAGTTACAAGCCGAAAATGAGATTTTGGGACAAAGGTCATTGACCTTTGACCCTTGACCTTGACCTTTGACCCCTGTGACTCTACCAAAATATTTATCTTTTGTTTTTTAACCTAACCACCCAATTATATCAACAGTAAGCACTCCTAACTGGAGTTATAGGCAAAAAATGGCATTTTAGGACAAAATTCATTGACCTTTGACCTTTTGAACCTTGATGGATTTGTCCAAAATCTAATCAATTCATCCTTGCCTAGTGGTCTACCCTTGGTCCGAGTATCATTAAAATCCCTCCAGCGGTACTTCAGTAATCTTGTTCACAAGAAAGTGTGGACGCACGGACGTACGGACCCACGGACCCACGGACGTACGGACGTACGGACCCACGGACGTACGGACGGACAACCCGAAAACATAATGCCTCCGGCTCCCTTACGGGGCGGAGGCATAAAAATTGTCAAACTTTGATATCTGAGGTACATAGTAGTGTTCAAATGGACCAATAAACACCCTAGAATACAAAAGTTTGGAAAGTTACACTGCCAATGGCAAGTTATGCATGAATAAACAATTAAAACTCGGGGCGAGTTTTAATAGCCTACGTGTACACACAGTAAGTCTATGGGAGGAAATGGGCAAGTGAAACCGATCAACTTACGATTTTCACTTTTTTGAAGCACTAAATCATCATTTTGAAATACAATTTTTTCAGGGCTTCATTTTTAGGCCTCATCACAGACACTGGTAGCATGGGGAATCATGTGGCTCAGATTTTTTTAACTGTGGTAAATGTTAGCCAATACCTTTAAACTCGCCCCAAGTTTTAATTGTTTATTCATGCATAACTTGCCATTGGCAGTGTAAATTTCCAAACTTTTTTTATTCTAGAGTCCTTATTTGTCCATATGAACACTACCATGTAGTTCAGATATCAAAATTTGACAATTTTTTAAATTGAAGCTCCACAATGTTAGCCTATCACTTTAAATACCCTTTGAATGTTTTCTTTATTTATTTTTGGTCCAGTGAATTTTAAGTTTGGGCCAGTAAAATAATGAAAAACTGGACTTCTACCGGTCCGACAGGAACAGGTCGGACCGGTAGAAAAAAAAGTTAGTGTGGAGCCCTGACAATGGTGACCAGCAAACTGTTAATGTGGCAGATGGTGGCTTGCCACTGGGGGTGCTGGGAAGTCAGCCGTTTTACGGCAAAAGGGTCTCCAGGATACACTAGCATATTACACCAAGAAAAACTGCTTGGAAGTTGTTTTTTTTGTTGTGGTTTTTATTTTACTCTAGAAGCAGTCATATGCTGATGGAGGTCATTTTAGAATTTTATATTGTTCAAATCGTTCTATCTAGTTTATATACTTAAAGATTGGGTTATTGATTTGCACGTCAAAAAACATCTATATGAATCAAATCAGCTGAAATCATATCCAATTGTAAGATTAATATAAATAAACACCTCTCATAGAGACTTGGGTAAAATTATTGAGTTTTGGTTGAAAATCTGACGGTTAAACGTTCATTTTCAAATGACTCCGACGTCTTTTAAAAAAAAAATCCATGACGTCGACGTGCATGGGCCGTTCCAAAATTGTCTGATCAGCCGTTAGCTGAAGGTCGCGCGGAGTTCAGCCGTTAGCTGAAGGTCGCGCGGAGTTCAGCCGTTTAACCAATCAGTGCGCTCTGCTGGTCTTGCGACAGTACACATACTGCGATTCGCAATTTGAGCAAAATTTAAACTCACGGAAAGAACAACATTCTGGTAACATGTCGTTATTAGTTTTTCTCATTAAACAACAAATTCATGACGTATGGATCTCAGACTTTCAACACACCATTTGTAAGTACTAAACTACCGTTTGGTATTGATAATGAAGGGAAGTAATGGACTTGCACATCCCTGCAAATCAATAACCCAATCTTTAAAGCATGATTCACTTTTATTCACATACACCCTTCTGCACCTATTTTATATAGTTTGAGCAAAATTCATTTACACATACATCCTTCTGCACCTATTTTATATACTTAGAGCAAGATATATTTTCACTTACATATACCCTTCTGCACCTATTTTAAAGAACAAGGTTCATTTTTATCCACATACATCCTTCTGCACCTAATTTATATAGTTTGAGCAAAATTCATTTTATTTACATACACCCTTCTGCAATATATACTTAGAGCAAGATTCATTTTTATTCACATACATCCTTCTGCATCTATAGGCCTAATAGAACAAGGTTCATTTTTATCCACATACACCCTTCTGCACTTAAAGCAAGGTTCATACACCCTTCTGCCAAAATTCCCAAAAAGCATTGACACATGCCATTTTGGTCTCTTTGCCAAGAGGGAATACTTGCAGAAACACCATGAACATTGACAAAAAGTCAAATCATCTGAGAGCTTTATACAACCTTTTGCCAAAACAGGGCTGAATTGTGAATCCACTGTATGACAAAAGGACTTTGCCCTTCTTGGTTGTCGTCAAACTACCAGTGAACTTCACCCTCGCTGACATCAATCATACCACACAGCACATGGATGTTTGTTATGATACCTCACAATGCAACCACATATCAAATATGAAATTGAATATCACTGATACTTGATAGTACTTATGGTCTACTAGAATACTTAAAATATTACACTATTCCTGAAACGTATGAAAGAAACTTCCTTGTATGTTCCATGACATTTGCTCCATTGACAATTGCTCTCAATTTGCAGCATGGATTTGTCTTGAATTTGTTAACTTGAAAAACAATACTTATTTTGTCATTTCCCTTTAGAGGCAAGGTCCACCCTGACGTCAAGTTGGTTTTAATACAAGCAGAATAACGAGAGAAAAGTATTAGTGAAAGTTTGGTGTAAATCCACCAAATGATAACACGTCACATGCGAGCAGCTCCCTATATGTCATGTAATATAAATTCCATACATTGCCATTTTTAATGGTTCATGATAATTGAATGTTGTTGTTTTTTTCACAGAAGCCTATATGTTAAATGTTTCTAATATATTAGATGCTCAGGTAAAATAATTTTCAGTTTTCTGAGAAAACGGCACTTTTATGGAATTTATATTACATGACATATAGGGAGCTGCTCGCATGTGACGTCACAAAATTTTAACTTTGAACCTTCCTAACTCTGTTATTCTTAAATGGATTTTCGTCAAACTTTCATTGATATGTTTCTCTCATTTTTCTGTTTTTATTAAAACCAACTTGACGTCAGGGTGAACCTTGCCTTTAACATTACCTTCAGAAAATTAGAGACAGTGATTTTCCAATTACCAGTTAATTAAAACGGAAAATCCGTTATTATTTTTCATGTGAAAATTCATGGAATTCACCTTTGCAAAATGGAATTCATGTTTTTGCAATGTACATTTTCTATGACAAAATGGACTTTCCATTTTTAGATCAAGTTGAAACGGAATTACAAGTTTTCAGAAATGGAAAAGACCATGTTTTGAAACGAAAAATCACCGACTCCAGAAGTTCAGTATTTCCTAATTCTTGCATTACATTTCCAAAAGGGTCGTGCCCTTTGTTTTGGTGGTAATACCAGTAAACTTCACCCGACACATCAATCAGTCCATGGATGTTACCATCAGTCTAGCCTTTTGACAAGGCCCTCTCGCTGTACACAGCCGAGTGTCGCTGTGCGAGGGACTTTCAAAAATTTGCCTTGCACCCGAAAGCAGTAAGAACTGATCTCTGTTCAAGTTGACCAATGGAATTGCATTCTACCCACATTTGACTTGGCATTTTCAACATATTGGTTGGGTGAAAAAATCCAAAAAAATAAAAAATTCTGTCAGTGCTGGTGACTGCAAATACCATCAACACACTGATACAACATTTTCTTGTTAAAATAGAGTATGCTCAGCAGTATTTGGTATATTGTTTTTATGAAGTCCAATTTGGCTCGCTAAAATGTGTAGAAATCATTTCACCTACTGGAATAATGAAAGCATCGAGATCGACTTGTACTACAGTGTGTCTCAAAAATAATTGTGCAAGTCAAAAGCACCCTCTTTGGTAATGAGAAAAACATTTTTGTGGCATCATGCTTACATCACCATCACCGGCATAGTCTTAGCTTTCAAATGCCGTTTGTTCTGTTCAGTTTGCTTGTTTTAATCCTGAAATATGTTCAGTTTAACACGAAAAGGTAAAATCACAAATGTGCCACTTTTACTACAGTCAATATTAATTATAGCATCAGGCCCTCACAATCACAATTGTGATTCCCCTATTTTGTTTTTTTACAAGATATCTCAAGATCAAAACAAGCAAATTGAACAAAACAAAACAGCATTTTAAAGCTAAGACGTTGCCCTTGATGCTGACGTAAACATGCGTCACAGCAGTATTTTCTGTCAAAGAGGGCGCTTTTCACATGAACAATTTTTTGAGACGTGCTGCAGCATGTCTCAAAAATTCTGCAAGTAAAACACACCCTCTTCGGCAATTAGAAAATACTCTGGTGACATGATGCTTACATCAACGTCAAGGGCAAAGTCTTAGATTTCAAATGCCATTTGATCTGTTCAATTTACTTGTTTTTATCTCGAGATACAGTATGTTGTAAACAACAAAAGGGTGGAATCACAATTGTGTCACTTTAACAAGGGATTGTAGTAAAAGTGGCACAATTGCAATTTTATCCTTTCTTATTAAGATTAACATCTCTCAAGATTAAGTTCAAGTTCAAGTTCAATTTATTTCGCAATAAAAATCAAAATACAAATGTCATAGATAAAAATATAAATATATATAATTACTGTAATTTTGCGAGGCTCTCCAAGAAGGTTAAAAACCTGTATGTTTTGGAGCGCCTTTACAAACTAACAAAAGAAAAAAATAAACTCAGGTACTAAACGGAATTAACCCATTGGCTACGGGAACCGGATGTGCCCTGTGTTAACTCTATGGGATTTTCAGAATCTCGGAGGCAACGGGTTAAGACAAGCATAAGCATAAGACAAGCATATTGAACAAAAATAACAGTATTTGAAAGCTAAGACTATATTCTTGACGTTGATGTAAGCATCATGTCACAAGAGTATTTTCGAATTGCAAAAGAAGGCGGTTTCACTTGCACAATTTTTTTTGAGACACACTGTATATCAACAGTTTGTGCGAACATTGTCCCAGTATGATTGCATAATACATACTGAAACATCCATCAGGAAAGTCAAAAGTTACCCTTGGTGACAGAGCATTTTTGTATGCTGCCCCCAAACTGTGGAATAATCTTCAATTGTTTGTTAGACTATCACCTTCCGTAAATGAGTTTAAGAAGAGGTTAAAAACCCGTTTGTTTATTGGACTTTAACCTGAATTGTGTTTTGATACATGTGTACAAAATTATATTGTAATGCACAGTAGAGTATATTATTATAGTATCTGCGCAATATAAATGTCCATTATTATTATTATTATTATCATTCAACGTATGCAAATTAGGATTGAGCACACAGACACACATATTGCTTGAATTTTGCTACCAAACTGAGGTAGCAAAGATTGGTTATTCAAAGGTCTCACATAAGCATGCAAAGACGAATATTTCAAAATGGTGTCTCGCTCAGCTGGGCTTTCTTCCCTCGCCCATACAGCAATAGGGCCTTGTCACCAGGCTAATGTTGGTCATAGTAATGCCTCACACTGTTCCAATTGCAACAAGATATATGAAATCATATCACAAATTACATGGGCAACAACAATGCAACAAAAACCATCTGCTCAACTGATTTTAAATCATGACATTGATACTACTAGAGTACTTAAAATATTTCTCTATTTCTGATCTACCTTTTTGCATGCCAGCCAACTCATGATTACAATTGCAGTGTTTAGAGTTACCGACCATATACACAAGAAAATAGTCTTTCAGTGTGTTTCCACAGAAAAAAGTGGAACATGAATTATCTTTTCTGGAATTAAAACCCCGTGTCGCCCTTTAAACCATTCTGTTTCCACAGAACGCAATATACCGATTCCGTGTTCTGAGTGAAGCAAATACCGTGTTAGTCCTAAGTCAGGAAATTCAACCTTTGACGTCGCAATGCATTGTGGTCAAATTGGCATATTGAAATAGCATAGTAATTCAGGGTATTTTTTTGTTTAATTGATTTGTGTTAAGAAATAGCGAATGTTGACATGAGCAATCAGCTGCATTTTGCTGGTGAAATCGAAAAGGACACAAGAATTTAATACACTTCTGGGATACACACCGTGGCCCCTACTTCTGCCTGACACAGTTGTGTTTCCACAGGAAAGTTGCACGGATTAACACAGCAATAACCACCTCCCAGAGGTAGTTATGATAATCCGTATTTTGGTCATATACGGTCTATCAATAATCCGTGTCGCTTGTGTTTTCACAGGAAGGTTTTCCGGAATTGTGAATTCTTACACGGGTAATACCGTGTAACAGTTTTCTGTGGAAACACGCAGTTTGTGGACAACGTGATTAGAATATGAACTTCCAGTGATGAGTCATGGCTGTGTTTCTGGGTACATGCTGTCTATCAACCATACACCAGATGGATTGTGCAGCTGCGACACACTTGCACACATGTACACATGTATGTGTATGCCCTCAAGCACGTGGTATTCCAGTGGAATAAAAATAATAATAATAATAATCCGTTCTTGTATTGCGCATAACATGTAGGCCTACCTTATCGCACGTCTCTATGCGCTGTTTATTATTACCCCATGGTCATGACAGGTACATTTCAGCTAAGCAGCTGTTACGCGCTTGAAGCCATAAATGACCTGACCAGGGTACCCATTTATACACCTCTGATGAAGCAGTAAAACAGATTAACTAGAAACGTCAATACTAGCGCTCACTCCGGCATCTCGCCAACATCATATATCCGAAATTTCATTGGTACAATTTTATATACTGGTGAAAAGATTAAATTTGATGTCCGGAAGAACATGAATATAAAAAAATTCAAGTGAGAAAAATATTTGTTCATGCCCTGGAAGGACATGAAAAAAAAAAATAATATATAAAAAAAATAATAATAACTACATGAATTATATATGATTGCATCCCCGGATCCCTTCCGGCTCATACTGATTTTTGTTGTTGGAAAAAGCACATTTGAAGTGGAACCACTTAATAGGTACTTGATATGAATAAGAACTGAAATAAATGTTTATTTTTGGAATAAATTTGCATAAATCCATAATTAATTAATAGGAAACAACAGTTAAAATTCTGAAGTAGAATTAGTGTACCAGCTCAGCTCTACCAGATAAAGCAAACTAAATCAAATGTGAAATGAATGGGAAGAAGCATTTTATTTATTTTGTATTTGAATAAATTTGCATAAATTTGCATCATTGATTAATTAATTTGCAATATCATTAATTTCACAATTTTGTGTAGAAGTCTTGAAGCCCCACCTAGCACTATCAGATCAAACAAACAGAATGAAAATCCTCAAGAAATGTGAGAGAGAAAGCATTTTTGTGATTTTGTATTAATTTTCCCATAAATTCCCATAATTAATTAATGGAAATATAATTTCAAAATTCTGTGTAGAAGTTTAATGTGCATAACTCACCCTACAATTAAATAATCACAATTAAAATGGTTCAGAAATGAAGGCGAAGAAGCATTTTTGGATTTCAAAAATTAACATAAATTTGCATAAATGATTAATTTTTAAATTTGCATAATTGATTAATTCAAAATTTTGTGCAGAAGTCTTAAAGCCCCCACCTAGCCCTATCAGATCAAACAAACAGAATGAAAATCTGTCAAGAAATGTGGGAAAAAACAATTTTTGTTATTTTGGGGATAAATTTGCATAAATTACCATAATTAATCAATGGAGTATAATTCAATTCTGTGTTAGAAGTTTATGTGCATAACTCAGCCCTACCAAATAAACATCAAAATCAAAATCTGTTGAGAAATGAAGGAGAAGACAATTTTTTGTGATATTTCGAAATAATTTGCATAAATTAAAAAATATAATGAATTTCACGATTCTGTGTAAAGTTTTAAATCCCACACTAGCCCTATCATATGAAACAATCAGAATCAAAATCGGTGAGAAATGACGAAGAGAAGCATTTTCAAAACTGTGGACGGACGGGACAGGAACGGACGCAAGCACGACGCGGAGACGCCGGACGCCACCCATGCATAAGCTCATCGGGCCCGCCGGATGAAGCTAAAAATCAATGAATACATGTATATATCAAATTAAAGCAATTTAATTCTCTTTCAGCCTGTGAGAGTAATTTGAAGATAAATTTTATGCACTGCATTTTTATCCCCGCAAGGTGCATAAGTAACTAGAAAACGTCAATGACGTAGCGCTCATCCGGCATCTGCAACATCATATATCCGAAATTTCATTGTGGTACAATTTTATACTGTGAAAGATTAAAATTGATGTCCCGAAGAACATGAATATAAAAAAATTCGAGTGAGAAAAATTAGTTTCATGCCCCTGGAAGGACATGAAAAAAAAAAAAAATTAATATAAAAAAAAATAATAATAACTACATGAATTATATATGATTGCATCCCCGATCCCTTCCGGGCTCCATACTGATTTTTTGTTGTTTAAAAAAGCACATTTGAAGTGTGAAACCAAATTAATAGTACTTGATAGAATAAGAACTGAAATAAATTTGTTATTTTTGGAAATAATTTGCATAAATTACCATAATTAATTATTGAGCAACAGTTAAAAATTCTGGGTTTAGAAGTTTGTGTACCAAGCTTAGCTCTACCAGTAAAGCAAACTAAATAAAATTGGTTGAGAAGAGATGAGAAGAAGCATTTTTTAAAATTTTATTTGTAGATTCGAAAATTTGCATAAATGCATAATTAATTTTAAATTTGATATTGATATTTCAAAATTTGTGCAGAATTCTTGGAAGCCCCCCTAGCCCTATCAGATCAAACAAACAGAATGAAAATCGGTCAAGAAATGTGAGGAAAGAAACAATTTTTTTACTTTTGGGATAATTTGCAATGCAATTACGCATAATTAATCATGGAGTATATTTCAAAATTCTGTGTAGAAGTTTAGTGTGCATAACTCAGCTACCAAATAAGAGGCAATCAAAAATCAAAATCGGTTGAAGACAGAGGAGAAAACATTTTTGTGATTTGCGAAAAATTTGCATAAAATTAAAACAAATATTATTAATTTTTTTATTTTTTTTTTTGTTAAAATGAATTCACGATTCTGTGTAGAGTTTAAATCCCCACTGCCCTATCATATAAACATCAGAATCAATCTGTTCTTGAGTGAGATATTACGAAGAGAAGCATTTTCAAAACTGTGGACGGACGGACGGACGGACGGACGGACGGACGCCGGACGCCACGCCATGGCATAAGCTCATCGGGCCCTTCGGGCCGGATGAGCTAAAAATGTCTTGCTGAAGGGCATTAATGCCGGGTGGATGTTGGAAGTTACTGAAATGCCATAATCTGCCTCCCAAAATATGCCCGGAAGAACAACGCGAATGCCCACCTGCTTGTGTTAATTTGTATGGAAGCGCATACATGTGTGCATTCAAATCATTCCCCCAATCACACAGAGGTCAACAGGTCCACACAGGGAAATATGGTGTATTTTGGGAGAAGTGTGATTATAACACACCTTTGGAAGACAATTTTTCATTCTTATTTTGTTTTGCAAGTTGATTTGCAATCACAATTCTAGCTAATCTTTTAGTATATACACTGTAGTAGTAGTTCTAAGTAGTAGTTGTAGTAGTAGTACATGTAGTAGTAGTAGTAGTACATGTAGTAGTAGTAGTATGTAGTAGTAGTAGTTTAGTTGTAGTGGTTGTAGTAGTAGTACATGTAGTACTAGGAGTAGTATTGTTGTTATCATCATTCCAAATATTATTATTATAATCATAATTATTACCACTATAATAATATTAGTTGTGATCATCAACATTCCATTTAGCAGTATTTGTACTACTGTATTTGATTGCATTCACATTGGAATAAATCTTGATATCAGATGTACTTGGACATGCTGCTAGGGTGTGAAAAAAGTGAACTCAATATACATTAACTGTTATTATCTAAATGGGGGGTTTCAAGCGCCGTGATATTATCGCGTATCCCACGCACAAAGGAATGCGCGTTTACGTGCTGCCGTGAGACTCATGTGATATCGAAAATATCATACGCTGAGGAAAAATATCAGATACATCCGGGTACTTTTGTATTTGTTTACAGGTTAAAATCAAATTTTCCACACAAATAATGCATTATAAATTCAACCATTTATTTTAAATCACCCTATATCGTTACTTCTATGTGCTTGCTTTGCTTAATTTACTAAATCATAGAAGATGTGATTTCTGTTGGACAAGAAGAAGAATTACAAGTTCTCACAGGAAGAATGAAATCAGAGTGGGCAGTGGTCGCCATTGAAAGATTCAATAATTTGTACAGAATTTTATTAAATTCTTATTTTTAATAATTTTTCTAGAGGATTTAGATAATGATAATATTGGATGGCTTATTTTCGGTGGACACAGAAAATATTGTACTCGTTATGAAAATATCGGACTCGTCTGCGACTCGTCCGATATTTGTCACAAGTCGTACAATATTTTCTTGTGTCCACCTCAAAGCCATCCAATATTATATAATGGTCCACAGACTTTCTTCCCCAATATAATTTTCATCATTACCATCATTATTAATCATCATCAGCATATTTGAAAATGTGTATGGAAAATGGGCTATTATTAGAGGTGGCCAAATTTGATCTAAACCTCATTCGATTATCGTGGCAAAAACATCGTCGATAACACCATTTATCGCCCAAGTTGAAAAACAGATTTGTGATGAACAAGATAAATCTATTTTACGCTTCAATTGACAGTTCACTCTTTAGGACTGTTATCAAAATATGTGGTCAAAACAATGTTGCTTTCTGTAGACCCTCTTGTAACTAGATCTGGAGATTTGTGGTGCTGACTGTTTATAAATGGCATTCTTGGTTGGCAGAGTGTTGACAGATTTGTTGACAAAATACTAAACGCACTGCTGCTCTTGCACTACCACAAGTTTGACAGCTGAACAGCATGGACTGATGGAGGTCTGACTCTCTCGTTACTCCTACCTCCCTGATTTTATCTCTCCTGTGCAGAGTATTCTTAGCTACATGTATGGGGAATTTTTGGTCCCTCTCACTGCAGTGCACGCATTTACCCCATAAGGTTTTCATAATCGACGGTATTTGGGGTCATATCGTGCCTCTGGCGATATTTTGAAATAATCATGAGATCATTATTGTGTATTCAATATTTTTTCAACATCGGCTAATTTCGAGATTATCCAAACATCAGCCAGCCCTAGCTATTATACATTGAAGTCATATTCCTCCTCCCTTTCTCTGTACATATTGTTACGAACTTTCGTACGAGTGAAAGTTGTAATTGAAAATAAATAAATGGTAGCTGGCTCGAAGACTCAACAAATAGCAAAGTAGACAATAAATACAGTTCAACCAGTTTATTAATGAATACGGGGGTATCGGCAAAATTACAAAGTATCCGTATGCTGCTATAGCCATCCACGACCACTAATTAAAAGTAATGTCTCGTACACACGCGCGACAATCGAGCATTCAACTCGGGAACCGGGAAACAACCAACTACTCCCCTTTTGGGAAGAAAGTGCTATATTTATATTCTATGCTTGAAAGTCACCTAGCTGCGCAACCGAGGTAGCCTCCTCGGTATGAAAGTCACCGAGCCTGGCGAACGGTGTAACCTTGCCTCTCGGAATTTGGGGTGCAACCGTGCGAAACGGTCACTTTGCGTGGTCAAGTATAATTATAGCAGTTTACAATGTACAACAATGGCAAAGCAAAATAACCCATATAAACTTTCACGTATAAAACCGTATAACGATAAATACTCAGTATATCTTTCGTGTATAATTCCGTAACACTATCAAACGAGACAGGATGGAAGTGATATACTGTTACACATATCTACATTCCCTTTTCAATAAATTGTTCGGAAGACTGTGTATCTAGATTATGAATTACGGCACTTATTGTGAAATTGAGCTGAAACTCATGACATTTACAATTTGATTTTTACATTTTGTTTCTGTCTGATATTACATCTACGTCATATTAACAAGTAAATTAGG
>JZLH01S0155043.1:47745-63122 GCA_001188425.1 Eucidaris tribuloides
TCCCTCCTTTGAGAGGATTTGAAGATTAGCAGGTCGCGAACTTTTACGAGTGTGATAGGTGCGGATTTACGATAGTGTAGTTGAAAAAACCTTCTAGGTAGCTGTGTCACTGATTCGTTTCAATCAACCTGACAGAAACTTCCTATCCCTTGCTGTAGACTGGATTAGACGCGTGTACTTCCTATAAGACCAATCGCAAAAGTAATTGGAATGGAACCATCAATAAAATACCTAAGTTTCTATAACACGAATTGGATATATAAATGAAATCGTCAACTGGCCTTTCAGCAAAGTACCGTTAAATAAAGGCCAGAGCGAGCGGAAGGGTGGGATTTTCTGTGTCTTTGTTACCTGCGATCAATCCAAAAGTAAGATTGGAGGCATAGATTACTAACCTTAAAACGTTATAGAAAATGTAAAAAAGAGCATCGAGTAATAGAGTACCTTGCCTCTTGCTTGCCTAATTTAAATCAGAGAGCCCGTGGTATAAGCCAGTACCCCCTTATCCGAAAGTAACACTGTAGTATTTGGCAGAACTCAGCTAAATCATAATAACCAATTAACTATTTCCAATTGTTTACTAGGAAAAATCTCTCTCAAACACATAAACTAAAAAACGGAGAAAAAGTAGGAAATTGTACTCCCATAAGAGAGAGATATGTCCCGTTAAAGCCAATATTGGAAGTATTAGGCTTATTGATTTTAGCACCAAATACTGAACGTGTCTCATAAGTACGTATACCACCTGATTAATTAAAAGGAACAGTACTTTATGCTACATTTGTCAACGGTAAGAAATAATGCTCAATCTTTACTTTTGTGGGTAACAAACACAAAACTCAGTGATTGTATATAACGGTGATTCTGCTGCAACGGTGACGATGTTAACCAAGGCTGTGATGTTAGACTGTCAGTACACGAGCATATGGATTGCGACGACGCCGAGCCAATCGGCGCTCTCACTCGGGAACCCGGAAAAGCAAAACTACTCCCCCTTTTGGAAGAGAAGTGCTAATATTTATATTCTACGCTTTGAAAGTCACCTCCGCTGCGCAAACGAGGTAGCCTCCTCGGTATGAAAGTCACCGCGCCTGGCGAACGTTGTAACCTTGCCTCTCTGAATTTGGGGTGCGACCGTGCGAAAAGGTCACTTTGCGTGGTCAAGTGTATAATTATAGCAGTTTACAATGTACAACAATGACATCGTTCAAAGCAAAATAGCCCATATAATCTTTCACGTATAAAACCGTAACAATATCGTAAAATCACCTAGCACTGTGGACCTACAGTGCACTCCCGTTATAACGAACACGGTTACAACGAAATTCCTGTTACAACGAAGTAGAAATTCAGGTCTCAAAATTATTATCTATATATCTTTATATACTTTCACTGTTTGGTTGTAATGAAATTTTGATACAGCAAAACAAAACCGCCGGTCCCGAGGACTTTGTTATAACGGGAGTTGCCTGTAGTACCTATTCTGACTGTATGCTGACTAATTGTAAAGTCTGTATTGCATGTGTATACATACATAGCACAGCAGACATCTTTTTTTCCTTTATTTTTTTATTAATGTATATAGAAGGAAAGAAATAAACCACATTGGATCATACGTGGCTAGACAACTGAAAAGTAATCATAGGGCATGAACATACATGTACCTATTGCAGAAAACTGAATGGAGATTTGTACCTCTCCCATATGCCACCAAAATAGAAAAAAAAAGAAAATTAGACAGAAAAAAATCAATGAAGTTAAATTGGCTTGTCCATACTCCGTAGAGGAGATTGTCTTTCTGACTGTATGAGCAGATTTTAACTTTTTATAGAATTGAATGCGATAGGCCAGTTCCCTGGTTCTATGGGTCGACCAGACGACATGTAGAGTCGCGAATCTTGATAGTGGCTGGGTCAAATGAGGATTGATTTTGCGCCTTAATTCAGCAACTCGTTGAGTACCGGTAGTGGCATCTCTCCCTTCCTCATCTGTTGTACCTTACGTGGGTAATCATCCGACATTTACAGCCTTGCATCCTTGGCCCCTCCAGCGTTGTAAGTATTAGCCTTAAAAACCGAGATCAGCTTTTTCTTGGCAGTTTCTTTACTCGGGTAGGAGTTGTAACCAACTTGTATCGGCCAAGGCTTTCTGTTAGAGTTTGTTGACATGTACCTAGAACAATGGGCCCTATGGATGGTATTGGTAGGTGGCCCCCCTTCACCGAGAAGATTTTTGATGAATTAAACACAATCTTGACTTTCTGTCCCCTCTGGTGCGCCCCATATCACAATGTTGTTACGGCCAGATTAATTTTCTAGGTCATCAATTTTGTGTGTAGCTTCTTCTAGGGAGGTAGATAGGGATTTGATTTCTGCCTTCATAGTATCCATTTTAAAATGAATTCCTTGGTGCTCATCCTTGCATTCTTGGAGAAGAGTCTCAAATCTATTTTCCTGGTGTTTCTCAAAAGCTTCAAACCATGCTGGTGGGGAGTCATCGTGTTGATGAGGAGGTTGATCACTTCCAGACTGCTCTACCGAGAGCTCCCTTGCCCGAGCCGGGTCAGATTTTGTTGCACGTGGCCGCGCAGTTATGGAACTGTATGTGTCAACTTTTTCTTTCTTCTTTGCAGGGGAATTTCTCAAAGAGTTTGTGATGAAAGACACATCTCTAATTGTCCCCCTGGTACTCGTTGTAGTGATACCAACTGTTCCTTTTTTGCAGTATTTAGTTCTGTTTTCAGTTGCAAATACTTGTAATTTTGAGCAAAATGTCTCAAAAAAACTTTTGTTTTGTGGGATCACTTTGTGCACACTTCTATGGAAAATAGATAAAAAATACTTTTTTCAAGCCAAAATACTTTTTTTTTTAAGAGGTTGGCGTCTCTGTCATTGTTACTTCGGTGGTTAAATCAAGATGTTTATCAAAAAAAAAACTCAAATGAGAGAGAAAATACGTACGATTAGGCCTCACATTCTTGACACTCACTCCACCATCTTGCCAATCATGGAAGCAGACATCTTGAAATCACCTGACACATATACAGCGTGCTGATTGGTTAAGTGGATTTGTCAGTTTTTGCAAACTAAGAAGGGTGGCATTTATTGATTTTTTAGACAAAGTACAGATTTATGCTAAAATACCCAAATTATCCCACATTTTGCTGCAAACTGATTTTATCTTTAGATTGACCCACCATTACTTAAATCATTATGTATAAAAGTTATTTTTAAGATCGAGACTTATTGGTTTTTGCAAACAAACACTTCATATGCAATTAGACAAATACATTGTAAAAAAAATACATTGGTGAATAAAAACATATGATGTGATAAAGCCAATGTGATTACATCAGTATTTTTCAGATTTCTATACCAGGTAATGAAAATAATCACTTGAATAGAATACTACAGACTGAGAAGAATAATAAGACATAATGATTGTATTCATTCATAGATTATATCAATTTCATAAATTCATGTACTTGTCCAGAGAATATGACGTATACATACTCTTTGACAAGGTCCTATGTTATGTCTGTTAAGAGAAAACTTTATTGACCTCAAGTACTATTTAATTGTAGTAATTATTCCTATCCTATACCTACACTTTTTAACATTTTACTCTAGGACAAGTACTTAAAAATTACCATATTAAATGATTTTGGTAATATATTGAACTAACCTGTATTCATGAATGTGCAAGTTCTGATGTAATGCAGTGTATACAATATGTATGAATATTTATTTGAAGAATATTGTAAAACAAGTTTTATCATGAATTTTCCATGCTGTCCATGTAAGAATATATGCAGATATGAAATATGTGTCACCTTGAACCACCATTTGTATGTATATATTGTAAAATGTTATGACCATTGTGACTTAAAATGTTGAAATAAATGTTTTCATGTAATGCCACAAATCTGCATTAGAGGTGTTCATGTGTTATGCTCAGTTGTCCGAGTGGGGTTGTCCGCTTTCTGGTATGTGGGAGGTGGGGGAGGCAGCACAAGCACTGTTGCTGCAAAAATGAAATCATGCATATGCACAGCCAGACAAACACACACACACACATACACACACTCACAAACACATACACACACACACACACTCACACACAAACAGCCCGCACATATATTCCAGCAACATACAATTTTGCTTTCTAATATCTTTCAGGTAGGGCTAGCATTAGCATGAATGGGTTGGGTCTGGGAGGATCCCCCCCCCCCTCCCATGGTAGGGAATCTTGGGAAATTTTAGGTTTTAACCCGGACAAGGCCAGGCTATTTTGGGAGATCATATAGTTGGGGAGGGGCCTCCCAGACCCCTCCCCCTTTAGATCTCGGCCATCGACCGTACAATTGTAACAAAAATTGGCATGCATGTGGCTCTCGACATAATCTCCAAAATTGTATAGTTAATTTTTTCATAAAAATGTATGCATAATTATGCATAAAATCAGAATTTTTGCTCCAAACCACAAAATAAAGCTCCAAACATGGTCTAGAGACTCTTTGGAGTGTTCTTAGCAAATATACTTTAAAAAAATTGCGATATCAAAATTAATTTCTTATGTATTTGATTGTTTTTGCAATTTTGTATGTATTTCTTTGTTTTTTGACCTTTTGTTTTTATTGTTTTTCTAGGAAATATGCCAGTGACACGTTTGCGATCATAGACAGCATAGAATTAAGTAATATGAATCAGTAATAGCAAAAATATTCATACATTTATGTTTTTGGACTGAAAACACAATTTGTATTGAAATTGTACATGAAATCATATTTTTGAACAATTTTTGGCCCAACATGCACGTACAAAGTTACACATATCTTCAGAACCGCACACCCGGGCATCGCGAATTTAGTCTTAAAAGATGCTCAAGACTTGAAGGAAACAAGATATATTGCGCAAAACGTCCTGGCAGAGTTAGGGTTAAATGTGTCATCTGGTCCACCCTAGTTTGTTCTCTATAAATTTTGTTATTTCATTCCAATGTACTAACAAATTTCTAAAGTGGGGGGGGGGGGGAGGTGGGGCAATAACCTGTCTTTACACTTCATGTGTATGCAACTATGATACCATGCATCTAAATCAATATTTTATTTTTGAAATATCAAAGTCAAAATTGCCTTCAAGGTTTACAAAAGTTGCTTAGTTGATTGAGACATGAAAAAAACATTTAGATACTAAAATCAGTCAAATTGGGCTATTTAAGAATTTGACCTTTGACCAAAAGTGTGTTGATCCTTCCACATTTTCGGTCATAGCAACTTAATAAAACATCACAGACAGGGTAAAATATATCTTTTTGGACTTTTGATGGATGTAACTATCCATTGTTTTATTTCTCAATTTTGACCCCTGTAGAAACCACTTTGACCCTTTCCAAAAATTTCTGACATTTTGAAGCTAGTTACCCAAGCCAAATTTGTTGGTACTCTACAGACAAACCCAGACCACTTATAAACCTTTGTCTCTGTGAAACCTCAAGATTGTTTCTCCACTATACCGACTACAACAAATCATGCAGGTATATAGCTTTTTGTAATAATTTCTGATTGGTCAATTTATTTTCTATAAATATAGCAAATTACAATGAAGATAAATTATTTCAGAAAAGATATTCACCTGTATGTACAACCTATGTTACAGTCGTCACATTTTACAACAAAGTTACATATTCAGAATAATTGGTGATCATAATACAAAATTATCCTATGACTTCATGTACAATAATTACAAAGCATCTCACAATGAATTATTCAATTTTTGAGCAATTATGTTTTACATATCATTACAAGAACAATTAATCATACATTATATGCCCTCCCTTCTCAAAAGTATTGCAACATACACTATAACGCAATCATTTTGAGTTGAAGGGGTCTTTCTATAATGATGTCTTAATGAAGTTTCTTATGGGAAAATAAATTATTTGAAATGAAATCAATGAATATTCTTTGTCCTTTCTTCTACAAGGTGGAGAAATTATCAAATGCAGGCGCACCCATGACAGAGGGAATGGAACATAAAATTTAACATTTCTTATGCATCCCTATAGGGGTAGGGTGTTAATTCACATTAGCACAATAATTCGGTTTTATATTTCCCGTTTAACGGATCAGATGGATTGCAAAGACTTCCAACAAACCAAAAATGCCAATTTGTTACTCTGACGTGGTCTCAGAAAGAAGACCACATCCAGCGAAGAAGAAAGCACCTTATATCTTCATAACACAGTGGTAAGGAGGATAAGGCTACTAAATAAAGATGGTGGCATTCTCTCCACATCATTATATTCAATGTACTGAAAAGTCGCATGACAGTAAACTTTACGATGTTTGCAACAGTAAACCGTCTTTAGAATTGAGAAAAAAATAATAAATTATAAGAGGTCTTGTCTAAAATAAGGGGCATATCCTCCATACCACTGTCTTATGAAGATAGGAGGCTCTTTCCTCATCGCCGGATGTGGTCTTATTCTGAGACCACGTCAGAGTAACGTAGTGGCATTTTTTGTTGTGGACGTCTTTTCCAATCCATCAAAACCGTTTAAGGGGGAAATATGAAACCGAACTAATATGGTAATGCGAGTTTAACGCCCCACCCCTCTATGGAGGCGAAAAAAATGTTAAATTTTATGTTCCAGCCCCACTGCCATTGGTGCGCCTGCATTTGAAGAAAGGATAAAGAATATTCATTGATTTCTTTTCAAATAATTCATTATTTTACAATTATAATCTTCATTAGGATATCGTTAAAGACTCCTTCAACTCAAAATGCATGCGTTATAATGTATGCTGCAATACTTTTTAGTAGGGAGGGTATTTTCTCTATTAATATTATGTTTTACTCATATGTATCTTACTGAAACACTGCATAGCTGTTAACTGTAGTTAAATCATCATGAACAGACCAAAAACATTACTTAAATATCAACTATAAAACCAAGTTTCAAAGGAGTTTCATGCTCCACCAGCTTTTGTGGGTACAAGATGATTGACCATCATAATTTCTGAGTTGTTCGCATACTGAGTTTTCACACTTAATAATACCTATTTACACATTGCAGCTGTTCATATTACAAAGATGAAAGAAATGACGAGTATACATGTTATATTGCAGCTTATATCTGTAATAATTGCAACTGTATACGACCTTTGCAAAACGTAATCAAATTTCAATCATCCTCTTGTGTCCCACCTTGGCAACCAACATAACTTACGTGAAGTCTCAGAAAAAAGTTAATATTATGATGTGGCAAAAAAACTAATAAATTAATTGAAAATTGTCAGTCATTTTAAACAGTTGAACTGCATTGCATATCCGTAGGTTTTCTGTGGTCATCTGTGAATTTTGTTCATAAAATTGCAAATATTAGATGTTGTCGTGCAACAAATACAGATATTCAAGGTTTCTGCTTTAAACTATAATATTTATACACAGTAATGTTACACCCTTCCTTATTCTGTGTAATTTCTACAGAGCCAAATTTATAACCCTTAACATTTTAAGGTCATAGTGTAACATTGGAATTTTGAATTTTCAGTACCTGATGATACTTCAAATTTTGAACACGAAATGTATGAAATAAAGAATTTCTGACTCTCAAGTTTACTTCATGATAATCATCCCAACTTGCCATTTCAGTTGGCTTTTAACTTTGGAAGTAATAAAAACATCAGGGATATTATGTAAATTAGTGTATAGCTTCTAGAAATGACACAACATATGCACAATGTCTGGCAAGAATTGCTCTAGCAATGATATAAACACAACAAAATAAGTAACTCCTCCTTTTTTTTCAAAATACCATAATTTTTTAATCAAACGTTTTGAGCAAATAATATGGCAGGAGTATTTTGCACTCATTGACTAACTTCTGTGTGAAAATGTGATTGCATCGTCAAGTCATGCAGGAGTAAGCACACACTACAGGCAAAAATTTCACTTTTCAAAATTCATGAGGGTCATTTGGGGGATTTGTGGAACAGGATTTTGACAAATTCTGTTTCTGATGAATGATTAAGTGCTATTCATGTTAATCATCTATCATTAGACACCTTTGCACCATCCCTGACACTGTCACATATTCACAGTTCAGTGAGCTCAATTTAAAACATTTATTATTCCTTAATTTTGAAATTGTGAAATTCATTAAGTTTATTGCAAAAGTTTAAATCGTATATTTTTCAGCAAAGTTTTTCTTCAAATGTTGTACGGACATAAGAGGTTGTAACCATGTTACTCTTGTGTGAGCACACTTTATAAATAAAGCAAAAAAATATATATTATTTACCATTATTTTGACATAAGAAATGACTCCTTTCACTTGAAAAGTTACCATTTTGTCTTTAATGCATGCTCACTGATGTATGACTTGACGGAACGATTACATTTTCACAAAGTTAGCCAATGAGTGTAGGAACACTCCTACTAGTGGAGCAGATAAAAGTGATTTTGAGCCATAATCGTTCAGTTGATGATACAAGCATGAAATTTGGTGCAAATATAGAGTCAAGGTCACTCTTTCAGAAAAAGATCCTGGCCACGAAAAAAAACCAAGATGGCGGCCATTTTCCAAGATGGCTGCCAGGTAACAACATAATTATGAGATATTTGCCAAGTTTTTGTTGGATGTGGGTCAAAATTGAGTTAAAATTTCAATTTTGACTTGGGGGTAGATGTCTCATGGGGAGCAAATGGTTATCAAAGGTCAAAGTCATTGCAGGGGTCAATGACCTGTTTTGAGTTCAATGTTAGGTTTTTTGAGCAAGTTTCTATCATGTTGCCCCCAATTGCAACAATTGTGATCAAATTTGTCGGTGTGTAGATGTCTCATAGGAACCTAAATGTCACGAAAAGGTCAAAGGTCACTGGCAGTGATCAACGACCTTTTTGAGCCCAATGTTATGTTTTTGAGCAACTTTCCATTATGTCTGGTAACTTTGCCCCCTTTCGCCCAATTGTGACCGAACTTGGGTGGTGAATGTCTCATACGAAGCTGGAGGTCACCAATAGGTCAAAGGTCACAGACAGGGGTCAAAAACCTTTTGAACCCAGTGTTACATTTTTTAGCAAGTTTGTATGTATGCGAAACTGGGCGAGACACATTTTGGCCATCACCTTGTTCCTTGTTTACTGTAGTGACAACGTGGCTGCCAATGTTACTTTTCTATGTGCCTCTATCTGAAATATGTTTTGTCTGATCTCGTGCTGTTTTCGGAACATTAATTTCTGTATTTCTGGGTCGGTTTATTTTGTCCGAAGTCTAATTCACCTGTCAAGATAACGAAAAAGTGGCCTCTTTAGTGAAGAATGGTCCACGCCAGTAGAGATTAAATTTCCTTAAGTCAGACAATTTCTTAACATTGTCAATGTCATTCCGTAAGATCGAGGATTGGGTTAAGGGTGAACAGCGCCAGTAGTTTACAGCAAGATAGAAAGCCCAGAAGGTAAGAATTACAATTGGGGGGTTGAAAAAACATGAATAGTTCTATTGTTATGGGCGGGTTGTGGAAGCCGACACTTTTCCTAATGGTTAAAAGGAATGATGTAGAAGATGCAGATGTGTGAAGAATGGACTACCCTACACTCCGCTCTGTAGCTGCTCCTGTGATTAAATTTGTCAAGCACCCAAGGTGGATTTTGATCAATGGATGGTAAAAGGGTAGTTTAGCATTCATTCGGACACTGAGGTTAAGATCAGAATGATTTTTTTTAGTTATTACTTTTGAGTTGGAATATAAAGTTTGGATGATAGGCCATTTTTTTACGTCAGTTACGTTGCTAAGGAATGAGGATGCAGGGTGAATAGTGGATCTCCATGAGTGAACCACTCATCATAGTTCTTATACTAGAGGCTTTTTTTCAAAGTGTGATACCAGTTGAAGTATTTATTCAAAAGGAGAAAACAAATTACCTTAATTTGACATTGATTTTTTGAATTCAGGAAACGTGGAGAGGATCTCTCAGGTTCAAGATTGGGGAAGTGGATTTAATACGTTAATTGCATCAGTGTTAATTCTTGATTTTTTTCATGTAGTGGACCAATCAACTTTTATTTTCAAGGTTAAAGAATGTAGATACATGGGCGGGGGTGTAAATGATTGTTTTAAATATATTTTTGGATCAACGACTCCTGGAGTATACATTTTATTCAGCTCTATGTTATGTCATTTGAAGAGTTTGTAAGAGATTATTACGAGATTTTTCGGGGAATACTGTTACTTTGTTCAGTTTTTATTTTTACTTTTGTTGAATAAAGGGGTTAAACACAAAATAATGGGCATATGTGCTTTTTCTGAATTCAAGTGGCCAAACATAGAAAGTGGTGGATCAATCAAACATCTCGACATATCGAGGACGATATGTAGTAGTTGCGTGACATCGGTTATTTGGCGGCCATCTCAGAGAAAGGCAGCCCTACATCCGATAACGTTTTTTTTAAACATATCACTGTCGCAAGGGTAAAAGGTTATTTTAAAAATCTTAACATTTAACTCTAATTTGACTACAATTCCAACAAATTTCGGCAAATATCTCATAATGATGTAATCATCTGAGATCCATCTTTGAATTTTTTTGTGGCCGACGATTTTTTTTCTTTTATGGGAGATATAGAAACTTGTTAAAAAACTTAACATTGGGCGCTCAAAAAGGTCGTTTACCCCTGCACATACCTTTGACGTTTCGGAATATATTAGACTCTCTGTGAACATCTTACCACCCAAGTTTAGTCACAATTGTGGCAATGAGGGGCAAAGTTATGGCGACATAATACAATCTTGCCCCCAAAATAAATTGGGCTCCACAAAGGGTGCGTTGAACCCTGCCAAGTGACCTTTACGCTTTTAGTGACCTTCAAGCTCCTATGAGACAGGTACGACCCCAAGTTTTGGGCCACAATGTGGTGGCACAATGGGAACAAAGTTATGGACATATAGAAACTTACCCAAAAATAAACTTGGCTGCAAAAAAGTCGTATGATCCCTGGACAGGACCTTTGATCTTGGTGAGCCCTTCAGGCTTCATATCGAGACATCTACCACCCAATTATCGGTCCAATTGTGCACATGGGAACCAACGTTGTGGGCGCATATAGAAACTTGCTCAAAAAATTACCTGGGTTTAAAGATGGTCATTGACCCTAGAAGGTGACCTTTTGACCTTTATTTGACCTTCAGCTTCCTATGAGACATCTGCCATCCAAGTTCGGTCACAATTGTGAAAAGAAATGCAATGTTATGGAAATTAATTAAAACTTGCTCAAAAAACTTAACATTGTGCTCAGAAAGGTCATTGACCCCTGCCTCTGACCTTTAACCTTTTGCTGACCTTCAGCTTCCTATGAGTCTTCTTTCACTCAAGTTCAAAGTTGAAATTTTACTCAATTTTGACACATATCCAACAAAAAACCTGGCAATTATCTCATAATGATGTCATCTGGCAGCCATCTTGGAAATTGGCCGCCATCTTGGAATTTTTCGTGGCCAGGATCTTTTTCTGAAAGAGCGACCTTAATTCTACATTTGTGCCAAATTTCATGCTTGTATCATCAACTGAACGATTGTTAGGGTTATCTGCTCCACTATACCAAATTATGTTGATCAAATTTGTTTCGTTAAAAAGTTATGGTATGTTGAAAAGGGGGGGGGTATTTTTTGGTTGTGTTTATATCGCAGAAGACAACGAGTTAGTTAGGGTTATTATCAATTTTTGGTTCAAGATAAGGTGTGGATTGACTCAAGGATCATGTTAGTGTTGGGTTCAGCATTAGCATTAGGCATCGGAGCATTATGTCTTGTATTTTCAAAAGGAGACTAATGAATCTTGTAGACATCATTTGAATAATATCTGAATAAACCCATGTTTTGTTGTAACTGCTTGGCGTATACTTGACAGCGACAATGTCCCACTTTCTTTACCATTGCTTGTTTAATGTCTTTCAGTTCGGTTAATATTCACTTCAGATGTACGCATTAGCTAGCATCATATGAATAATGACATGTTGTGCTGTAGATATGGAATCTAGATGCATTACGATTCAATCAAAGCTCGGCTGTTTCTGTTGTCGTATTACAAGTAGAGCCCTGTGCCTCGCTGAAAGCCAATTTTCTTGGAGCTTAAAATGAATGGACACAGAAAGGAAGATGAAATGAAAAAAAAATAATTTTCATACGAATACGTTATTATGATTCAACAGCAATATGTTTACTTCATTTGTCAATATAGAGTGGAACATCAAAGAATGTAGTAATAGTATTCAGTGATATATTCTTTCATAATTAATCAATAATCATTAATCTGACAGAATAATGATTTTGTTAATAATAATTCGTAAATTTGCAAACATAAAGTAAAGCATCAAACAATGCAGTAATCAGGGTTGGGCCAATTACATTCCTAATTACATTTTTGAGTGTTGCCAAGGACAACAAGCAGGTGTTAATCAACATGATAATAACCTCTTCTGGCTAGGCCAGTCAGGTTTTTGTCATGGTGATTTGCACCTGGCCAACAATGTATTTAGGAATGTAATTAGAATGTAATTGCCCATCCCAGGCAGTAATAGTATTTAGCGATATTGTCTTTCATATTTACTCATTAATCTGAAAGAATAAAGACTTTCTGCAAAAGATTGGTGAGTAATTATTTGTAAATATGTAAACATGAAGTAGAACATCAAACAATGTATTATATAGTGATATTGTCTTTCATATTTAATTATCAATCTGAGGTAATAAAGCTTTTGGAACAATGTAGGTAAATAATAATTTGTAAATTTATAAACCTTAAGTAGAACATCAAACAGTGCAGTAATTAGTGATATTGTCTTTCATATTTAATCATTAATCTGAGAGAATAAAACACTTCTGAAAATTAGGTGAATAATAATTTGTAAATTCAAGGATACATTGCTTATAAATTGGCGTGTCAGTGCGAATAGATAAAGAGCAAACACGTTTGTTGTTCCCACCAAAAGTTTCTTAAAACAACACCATACCTGGTCCCACTTTTCGGGTGTTTGATGATGTTCGTCCTTTACTTCCAATCTGAAAAAAATGAAACATTTTGTAGATTTATATTACTGAGAATGCAATGTTTTAATTTGTAGATTAAGTAATACAATGTTTGCATAGTTATTCAAGATTAGCCATAAGGTCACGACGTATAGATGTTTTACATCTATTTATATTATAATAAATGTTTACAGTCCTTTTATATACAAAGCAATTATATACATAATAAAGTAACTGACAAATGACCACAACATTTTAGATAAATAAAACACGTTCCACGAAGCCACTGTTCTCAACGTGGAAATTGAAATAATAACCAGTGAGATTTCCAAGGTTTTCATCCATCGGTCTTTATTTCGAAACATTTCTTCAAACTGTTTAACGCTGTACATAACAACAATGTTAAAGCTCTCAAAACGCTTCCTTCAATTTTGAGGGAGAATATTATCTTACCGAATTAGTCGTGAGTGCGTCAAATTGCTCCTTTGATTTCTTGTACTTCAATTTGACAACTTTCATGACGTCATCATTGGTGAAGCAATGGAATATGCAAATGAACAAACCCTGTAAACGTTAAGATATAAAGCAAATACTGAAATAGTTTAAATGTGACCATAAAAATATTACAAAAGATTGTATATTATTAATGTTTATCCCTATCCATAACAAAGCTTCGTAATTCAGGAATGATTCCAACAAAATAACCAACCTGCTCTTTATCTATAATGTTTCAAAAAATTATTCATACAATTTTAACCACGTATTTATTTATGCATGATTGTTAATTGTGAAGTCGTTTGGTTGGTTGGTTTTATTTCTACGTTCAAACAAATACAAATTCAAATTCAGATTACAAAAAATACAAACAATGACAAATACAATCGATATAGTTTTAACAAAGGTATTACACAAGTAGACAATTATGAGGAATAATACCATTCAATAAACATATACAAAACATACAAATAGTAAATATTTTTCAATAAATGGGAGATAATTGAACGCAGGAGATCACCATCGTGAGCGGTTAGGCTGGATATGGATGGGGCCTCATAAAAAAATTCAGTGACATAGCACTCTCAGGAAAAATTAAGTGCTCAAGTGGGTGCAGTGCAGTTACAGGTGTGGGTGCAGGAAGCAGTTGTACATTATGATAAAGAACGAAGGTTTTATAATATGCATTATTTTTAACTAAAGATTTGGGAGCGTATGATTGTATTATTTGTCGCTTATACGTGTAGCTTTTAAGGATTAGATAGTTGAACAATTTTCGGAATTAAATTCCATGTAAAATTACAAACATTACAAATTTATCAATACCTGTAAACCATTGAGCACAGCGAATGCATACTGGAAAAATATGGTGGTGGAGCCGGTTGCTAGGAAACCAAGAACCCACGTGATTCCAAGTAAAGGGAGTAGGACCACAGCGGCTCGTGTTGATCGTCTGTTAAAAACAAACAAACAAACAAAAATGCGGAAATAATACATTTTATTATTAAATTCACAAGCTGACATTGTAGAACTTCAACTTAACAAACTGTCAAACTTTCATATCTGAGCTACACTGTAGTGCTTAAATAGACAAATAGACGTCCTAGCCCATATGAAAGTTTTTCTACCATTGGCATGTATGCATGATAAACATTTATTGCTTAGGCTGAGTAAAAATTAGTCGGACCTATAAGACAGCAGTCTATGGGAGGAAATAGACCAGGTCAGGAGAAGGTCACACTGGATATTGTAGATTTTCACTTTTTTCAAGTACTAAATTATCATTTTTCAGGGCTTCATTTTAGGCCTTATCAAAGACACCTACAGCATGGAGGATTATGTCTATCACATTTTTGTTTAAACTGTGGTCATTGTTAACTTGCTAAATTGTCAAATCAACTTTGCACTAATTATAATTGGCAGCTATATAGCTTTAGTATTATTATAATTGCGTTACTCCCTCCCTCCCCGCCACCCTCTCTACGTCTACCCTTCCTTTTTTCTCCTATCCCCTCTCTCTCTCCCTTTCTTTGACTTGTTTCTAATTTTGTAACTTTGTTTGAAAATTTGTGTCAGTTGTGCATAGACCTCTATCAATACGTGTATTTATCTGAAAAATCAGAGTCACGTGTCAAAACGAAAACTATTTCTAGAACTTAATACACTTTATCTCGATGTACCGTACATTTGTACCATTTCCAATTCCACTATTTTGGGTAATATTTTGAAAGAGTTCTTGAAAAAGGGTCGGTACCTACTTTGCCTGTTCAAATTTGGACTTGCTCGTCATTGATTTGATGGAAAGAAACGTCTGCAAAACCACGGCCAAGATGATCACATTGAGCTGAAAATAAAT
>JZLH01S0155096.1:2828-5328 GCA_001188425.1 Eucidaris tribuloides
CTCTCTTCTCTCTCTCTCTCATCTTCTTCTTTTCTTCTTCTTCTCTTCTCCTCCATCTCCTCCTCCTCCTTCTTCTTCTCCTTCTTCTTTTTCCTTTTCTCCTACTCTTTCCTCGGTATCTATTTTGTCTAGTTCTCATTTTTTTTTTCTTTTTTTCTTTTTTTCATTCGTATAGTGTTTTCCTTTTCTTCTACACGCGTATTTCATATTTCATGTTTTCGAGATTAAATACGTGATTAATCCACTACACTTTCGCCAAACATGTATTTTCTAACACTGCGCATTTTTTTTTCACATTTCTCTCTACGCAGTCACCATTCTTAAAGTGAACAGCACATTTACAGTCAACAGTACACTTACAGTTAACAGTACATGCACCCGAAACGAATACCTGTGTCATGGAACCACTGATGTCTGCCTCCCAGAAAATCACGTGTGTAATGACGTCATTCAGTGCCCGGATGGTGATGACGAATTTTTCTGCGGTAAGTTTCGAGTGATTGCGTCATTTTCTTGTTTTTTTTATAAAACATCAATTGAAAAAGACAATCGAGCGTACTTTTATCTTATTTGTATGTGATCTGAATGGTTAAAATGTGGAAAGCGAATTCAGATATGCCGTTTGTAAAGAAATTACAGTTTTGTGGGAGTGTGGCCAATCTTTTCATAGAATATCCATCGAAACTGCTGTTGTCGGACACCCGAAAGTTATATTAATTGTTAAACTTTACTCTCACGACAACGCCAAAGCCAACAGGACGTTCTGTAATCTGACTTGCTGAAACTTTCTTGACACCTGATATTTTTTGTTTGTCTGGCCCGGAATTGTTTATTGGATTTACATTGGATATTTTTTTTCAAGTTGATGATTTACGATTAGGAGGTATTTCTATTTATTCTAGATGTCTAATGTCTATGTTCTATTTGTCATGTACTTGTGCATTTCTAGATGTGGAATACTCCCGGCGGTGTTCGGGACCACCCCGGATCTGCCCCGATGATCACCAGGCTTGCGTGGCTCCTGAACGCATCTGCGACGGGCACAGGGATTGCCCGTTGGGAGCGGATGAGATAGCATGTAGTAAGTTTTGTTCGATATTCACGAAATATAGGTTAATACGAAATCACGACATAATACACTCATGCTCATAATTATGGAATATTTTAGAGACATTTTAGAAGTTGCCATTTTTCCATGAACGGTACATCTGGGATTAATATTTGCTCAACCCAGGTGAAATAATTATAATCTAAGTATTTCAGGACTGCTGAGCATTTTGTAGCGTCCGACTCGACGCTAAAACCTATGTTTAAAAATGGCGGTATTCAGAATTGTTGTTGAGTCACGTGGTAGTTACGCGCGTTATTAGACTTGTAACAGACCATTCTGATGTTAATCTAATGATAAGTGACACTAGATTGAAATTTATCAGTTTTTTGTGTTATTTTGTTAATTACTTTAATTAATACTTTTTCATGATTTTTTTGTGGATAAAAAAATAAATATATAGTTTTTATTGCGCTCAAACGTATTTTACTTTTTACTTTAATCATCTCATGAAATCCAAAAATTGCTTCACATACTGCGTTTTTGTGAAATAAACACTTGTCTTGAAAATTTTGGACGATATAGAAAGAACTGAAGTATCAACAAAATATTCCATAATTATGAGCATGAGTGTACCCAATCAAGATTCTCTACTTTCCAGCGTAGGAAATTTAGGGTACACACTTGTTAAAAGACCCCATAGAAATCTATGTTAAATGTACTGACTTTATAACATTCTCAATAATTAATCGAATTGTAGATTTTTTTTAATCATAGGAAAGAAAATTTCATGTGCTTTCATGTAAAAAGCACTATTTGTGATGTTTCGTAGCTCGAAAAGAGTTAAGCGCCTTGATACAAGCCTAACTAGGTCCATCCCCTCCAAAAATATCAAACTTCCACATTCGGTGCGTCTGAGCCAATCGGCAACGACGCTTTCCCGCCACAAAATCAGACGAGCTGATGAAACGTCCAGGATCGGACGTGAAACCGTTCTCCTCGGAAATAAAAACATGAACCATAAATTTTATTAATCGCTAAATTCATTAAAAGTACTAAAGCCAAAATTCTCCTACATTTTCAAGTTTTCTACAAGCTATAGATTTCAAATGATACATACCACAAAATATGACAAATGAAAGACGCTAATTAATACTGCGGAAGACCTGTTTAAAAAATTGTCGAACTTTGCTATCTGGCATATCTGACAGTGTTTGGATGGACAAATAAACACCCTAGAACACAAAAGTTCGGACAGTTATGCTATCACTAGTATAATATGTGCAGATGCAAATTGGCACATTAAAGGTAAATGACATGATTGGGGGTCGTCTTCAACTTGGGCTGAAACTACTCTAGAATCAAGTAAACTACGCAAGGATTTTCCTGTGAAAATCTTGTAGTTAAACGTTGACTCATTCTAAAATAAACAATGTCAATATCACTCGTAGC
>JZLH01S0155096.1:10328-16300 GCA_001188425.1 Eucidaris tribuloides
ACATTAACTTTTATTCGTCAGTTCTCTTAATGGTATGTTATCAGTCAGCACATATACCCTGGATGCTCAAACTATATGAACGTTAAATTATTTATTTGTACTTAATGCGTTGTGTCCCTTAAGTTATACTGAAAGAGAAGTCCTTATCATCATTTTCCTTCACTTCTATTTAGATTTAGAAAAAATTCTAGTCTGAATTTTAATCGTATTGTGACGTGTTCGTGTTTATTCCCTATCTGTTTGAAATTTAGAGTGACACTATTAACATGTCTAATGTCACAAGAAGTCAACACATTTTACATGATTGTTCAATATATATAGCTTCCTGATTGCTGATAAATTCAAATAGTTTGGTATAACGTACCCATTGTTAATCACTTGATGTTTTTATCAAAGTTGTATCACCTTCTTTTCCAGGGATCTTATCCAGAACAGATTAC
Source organism: Eucidaris tribuloides (assembly GCA_001188425.1). Taxonomy (NCBI): domain Eukaryota; kingdom Metazoa; phylum Echinodermata; class Echinoidea; order Cidaroida; family Cidaridae; genus Eucidaris; species Eucidaris tribuloides. The sequence continues at coordinate 10,769 of JZLH01S0155096.1, forward strand.
AACGTCTTCAAGCTGGTGTCTTCGATGGACTAAGGAAAGTGAAGCAAATGTAAGCGTTGAGTTCTTGATTACAGATATTAGATTGAACAACATGATTTTAATATCAGCTGCTTTTAAACCTTCTTTCAACAGATTGTAATCTGAAAATGTCAATATACTACAGGAGAGAGTAGTTGAAAACAACAGAACACTTCGTTTTTGACAAATCCTCTACATAAATCCCCACTGCTGACAAAGTACCAACACATATATCAATATGTGGGACAATGTTAATTGTTGACATTCACACTGTAGTACATGAGGGGAACTTAGATGGAAACTTCACCTATTCAAACTGCCAATCCCTCAACTTTTTATGGCATATGAAGTGAATTAGTCCCACAATATAATGCAAATGTAATACATTTTCACCTGGAAACCGATAAAATGTGGAATTTTGATGAAAATTTGTCCATAATCAACCAGTACTGTATATTCTCTTTAAACGATTTGCAATTCCGAAGGTTCGTTATCCAGATATTTCGAAATTTTCAGGATTAATGTCCATATGGATCAACAAATACTTTGATTAACAAACCCATTTCATATTTGTTATAAACTGCTTAATCATGGCAAAAGGCGATAGGCGAGGTATATTTCTCATATAACTTGTTCGTTAAATTCACATTGGGCCTTTTTTTTCCCCATTTCAACGCTGTGGACTTGCAAATGAGCCGGGCTTCTACCTTTACACACTATGTTTGGGAAATATGCTCTCTTGTATGACATGAGTGATAAGTTCCCTATTTATATTTTGCTGGTGAGTTCAATATAAAGATGTGAATTCTGGTAGATTCATTTTGTAATGTAGTGCGTATACAGGGCCGGATCTCGATGTCGATAAACAAAGTTAGTTTTTTTTTTTTTTTTTAGGTTTTTTGAATGAAAATTCACTCGATGAATAGTGAAATTTACAAGAAATTTTCTTCAACATTATAAATCATTGATCAAATAAAATTTATTTCACGTGATGACAATATCATTTTTGTCGTCTTGTTGTGTGTTTGTATTTTTCAGATTTCTCATGTATAATAATCTACAAGTTATCGAACCAGGCGCGTTCATCGGTCTTGACTCAGCCATAATCCTGTAAGTCAAACTTACACTCTAAATTACAGGGATTTGAAATAAATCCTGATCGGCTGTGAATAGGGACCAGTCGATTTTGGATTTAGATTCAAATCTTAAAGATTTAAAATTGCAAGCATTTGTGGATAAAAAATAAATCGTTAAGATTTAAATCTAAATCCAAAAATTGACTGGTCCCTATTCACAGCCGATCAGGATTTATTTTAAATCCCTGCAATTAAGAGTGTAAGTTTTGGTTTTACACTATGGCGTACTTAATGTAACACTATCCATTTCAATGCTAAAAATATTTTAACATTGATACAGACAAGGAAATAAAACCTAACCAAAACAAAACAAAACTAATTCATCAGAGATTGATATGGAATTTAAAAGTCGATATTCATGAATGTGTGACTGTTACCCACCCGTTATATTTACTATAACGCTGAACGTGTATATTATATTTAGTGATGATTTTCATTTAATCTTTTTGTTTCGTAGACTGATGCGATTTAATTCCCTCGAACGAATATCTCCCGGAATGTTTGATGGGCTGGATAATCTCGAAATACTGTGAGTATCTTTGTTCGTATTGTATTTGATGTTTTTATTATTTTTTTTTAAAGTGGAAGGTAGAAAGGCGGAAATAAAAGCTGATTTACATTCTGGTTAGCAATTAATCGATTGGTTTTTTTTTCTGGGAGGGTGTTAAAGGTAAATGACAAGATTGGGGGTAGTTCTCAACTTGGGCTGAAACTACTCTAAAATCGAATAAACAATGCAAAGATTCATTTTAAAAAAAAACTTATGTTAATATCTCTCGTGTCAAGCAAACCTGCTGTGTGGCTCTCTATGGGTCTTATTTTTATCGTGCCCCGATAGAATTAATGTTCATACCTGATTCTCCTTAAGTAAGCAAATTAGAGACAAATCCTTCTAGCTGAAAGATCCACTCCAGCTGGTGTATAGTTGCCATATATCTCAACTCATTTGGTTCTTGAGGCATTTTCAAGTGTTCCCAATCATGCCACTGACCTTTAATGTATATCGTTTCACGTGCTTTTTGTGTTTTTTAGTCATGTAATGTTTTTGTCCGTCCTTGCTCAATGCCCACAGTGTCGAGCATCAACAATGTCCACACTTCTAAATAAAAACCGTTATACCGCGACGAGACTCGTGTATTGCATTTTCTTAATACATTTCACTAATTGATTTCTATGATTATTATGTTTCTGCACAGGTCCCTGGATAACAACTTAATCGAAACAATCGAATCGCGGTCATTTGTTAAACTGCACAATTTGAAATACTTGTAAGTCAATCTCTTTTCAGTATGATATCATCATAATCGTATTAACTGCATACGTTAAACATTAGGTTACACGCAGTTGGGGGAAGTGCAAACTTATTGATTTTACGTAAGCTGGAACATTCTTGAATGTTCCATTTGAAACATCCTTTAGCACCAATCACACGATTTCAGTGTGTAAAGAGTTTAATTCAAAAGGGTGCTAAAACATTTTAATGAAATGAGTAATTACTATCAGTATATTTGCCACCTTTTTCATCTAGCTTTATAATAACATTTGAAGCCTAGTGTGAAATATCGCGGATATTACTTTTGTTATTCCATAGGTGCTTTTGCAGACCCCGGTAAAGAAATGTATTTTTCTCCAAAGTTGCTAAAGTGGATACAGTGCCTTTTGGAATTAAGCTCTTCGTGTGTTTGCGGCTACAAATAACTGATAATGGCGTGAAATTAATATATTGCGTGAGAATTAAAATATATTGTTTGTGTTGGCTGTGTGTGTGTGTGTGATGTGAGTGTGTGTGTGTGATGTGTATGTGTGTGTGTGTGTGTGTGTGTGTGTAGTGTGTAGTGTGTTGGAGTGTGGTGTGTAGTGTGTGGTGTGTATGTGTGTGTGTGTGCGGGTGTGTGTGTTGTGTGTGTGTGCGTGTGGTGGCTGTGTGTGTGTTGTGTGTGTGTGTGATGTGGGTTGTGTGGGTGTCGTGTGTGTGTGGTGGGTTGTGGGGTGTGTAGTGTGTGTGTGTGTGTGGTGGTGTGTGTCGTGTGTGTGTGTGTGTGTGGTTGTGGTTAAGGTGATTTCGTTAATTTATCGTAGGTTCACTTGACAAATTCGGTACACAACGTTGGTCACGAAATACTGGCAGAAGGTACCGTTCTGTTGTGGGTGAATGTTCTGTTGCGTTGTTATTTAATCCAGGTGTATTTTTGCAGCATTCATTATTTTATTCTGATGCATGGCAGGAGTTTGCGAAGATAATTCTGTAATCACGCGACTCAAGGAGACCTTCAGTGGCAATTGCCTACATTTGGATTCCGTATGTAGAGTCTTTACATTAGCATGTGTAACGTGTCATTATAATAACTATCATGTGATACTGAAAATATCTCAGCAAAAGGCGATGGTGTTATTAACACTTGACGTGTTGTCAAACAGTAGATGATTTATAAAACGGACATATGAATAGTTTCATAATGTAGTTTACGAGTGGGGCTCACATACGTAAGACATATTAAGTCTTTACATTAAAAAGAAGATGGTGTAGCTTACCGCCGTCCCAATATAGAAGATCCAGAGCTAAGAAAACACAAACTGTATACGATCACTGGCTTACACCGAAACACAATGTGATTGTATGTATGATGGTATCTAAAAAGAATATTCCAAGCCTATTTCCGTAGTTGCAAGCATTTACATGTAATTCCATAACTGAACTCCGGGGTGGGCCGTGTGCGAGGGCCGTGCGCACATATATAACTTTGTCGTAAGTACCGGTGAACATTTTATGCAGCATTAATTTTAAAGTGCAAAGGTAATTGAACACAATATTTAGTTCGCACCAATGTGTTTATGTTGTTGTTTTGGTGATGTACTTCTGAATGGTTAAATGTAGAAATGTTCCAGCAAACGTTGAAATCCATGTTAAGGAACTGTAGGCTCTTTTGAGAAGATGAATTTTGCAGTAGCGATATTGATATAATTGGTTATGTTTGCAATTGTCTTTACTTTAGACAGTTAGGACAGAACGAACTCTAATCTTTACATTCAGCTTCATCGACACTTGGATATCTAAATATCTGTAGTTCAGCTGTTTATTTAATGATTCCTTCCTATATGTTTGTTGTTATGTTGTGTGTAAATGTGCGTATGTGCGCAGCCGCATTCGTTTCGTGTTGTGTGTGTGCGTGCTGTGTGGCTGTGTGTGTGTCGTGTGTGTGTGTCGTGGTCGTGTGTGTGTGTGTGTGGTGTGTAGGTTTGTGTGTGTGGGTGTGTGTGTGTGTGTGTGGTGTGTGTGTGCGTTGTGTAGTGTAATGTCATGTAACGTAATGAGTAAAGTGGTTTTCAATGCTAACATTCACTTCCAAAATATTACATTTTTTTGTATCAGTTATGAGTGATATGTGGCAAGAATGATGCTGCTCTATAGATTTTGTGGATAATCCGTAGTAAGAATATATATTTTTTGTTTCTAAAATTACAATAAATGATAATAAAATGTCTTTCTCGCGACATTGTAAAAATCTGCAATGTGTATTTGATAGCAATACGCTTGGAATGTAATCTAGTGAATTTAGGTTAATTTCAAACTCATTTGAATACTAGTTGGTAATTGAACAAACTTGTGGGAACTAATAATATATTTTGAAAGAGCTACTAAGGAATGCTGTAAGTATATAATACTGTCACAATACTTTCCCTCTTTTTTTTTCTTTTATTCTGTTTTCCTGTGCAGTGTTTGAATGGAAATCCTTTGATGTTCATTGAACCGACAGCGTTTATTGGCTTGGCGAAATCTATCAAACACTGTAAGACTTTTTACTTTAATGATAACTGTAAAAATGAAATTAATTATATTAGCCTTAAGACATTAAAGTTTACCTATTTCCTTGTCATTGAGCAATTTGTTTTCGCAAAAAGTTTTTATTCTGAAGTTTGTAAATCAGAAACGGATTTTATCATAATTTCCTTTGTACGAAAGAATTTGAAGGATATGCCTAATACATATCATATTTTATTGTAGGCATCTAATGGGTTCTTGAGCATTAAATGTACATCAATATTTACATTGATCAACCAATTAATACTTTATTCCAGAGTAATTATGTGTTGTTGGTGGATTAGATAATTACGAGTCGCACGCGATGTACAGGATAAATGAATACTACATGTAATCCTAACTAATATTAGTAGCTGTTGAAACATGAGAGAAATTATATATTTATCAAAGATGATGTGGTGTTACGTCCTATTCTCGCCCTGACTATTTATATACATTTATTTTTTCTTAACACAGTATCAATCGGACGACTAAAGTTGAAAATCATTGAGAAGTGGAGCCGCCTATGGAATCGAGCATTATTGAGCTGTGAGTATTTCAATGAAAATAATTTAAGTT
>JZLH01S0155109.1:0-32349 GCA_001188425.1 Eucidaris tribuloides
ACTTGACCTGCGTCTGCAAGAGATGGACCTCTGGTATGAATTTGGTGATCCCACCTCGAAGCTATAGAAAGTTATTCTATGTACAACATAGCACAGTGCCAGTCATGGAAAGTTCCTTGACCTTTGACCTTTGACCTTATTCAAATTTGACTCATATTTGAACTTGACCTGCGCCTTCAAGAGATGGACCTCTGGTATGAATTTGGTGATCCCACCTCGAAGCTATAGAAAGCTATTGTGTGTACAACACAATTGTTGACGACGCCGGAAATAGTGATACCTATGTCTCGCTCCGCTACGCAGGCGAGACAAAAATGAACCAACTAAATGTGTTTAAAATAATTGTGTAGGTTGCATTTGTATTTGTCTAGAAAAAACCTTGTTTTTATGGAGCATTGCACATAAGTACAAAACAATCTACTTCGTGCAAAAAAAATCTGGGTTATAGCCCAATAACAGTCTTAACCTGTTGACAAGTAGCTCCTGTACATTTTTACAATACCCTACATATGATAACAAGTATACTCCACAAGTTTATAAAACTGATGAATGTTTCAAAATTTATTTTCAGAAACACTTAGAAATGTATACTTAGGAATACATGTTATTTATCTTTCAGAAAATTACAAAATTCATTAATACAATGACTAAGGAAAACTCCTCGAAGAAATAAAACTTGTCATAACCAAGCTTACTCAACATTATGACAGTAAGTTGTTACCTAGAGTAAATTACCATCAAATACTTTTGTCTTATAAATTATCAAGTATTATTACACATACAAGCCACTTTTTCGATACAATAAAACCTTGTATTAATTATCCTTCCACAGAGGTTTGCTTGCTGGCATGCAATATTTCGCTTACGGCCATATTTTAAGGCGTGGCAGTCCCTATGGTATTTTGTTTCCGGTTACTGGTGATTTTCCCGTGGAAATCCATGAGTGCAAATTCATGTGTTACAAGATTCACTCTGTCCGGAGTGGCAATTAGTTTCGACTCTGCCTGTGGCGGGCTTAGCGGTGGCCGGCGCGCGGCCGCGCGGCCGGCCGGGACGCGCGTAGACAACCATGACCAAAACCCGCCGCTGTGCGCCATTACTTTTTGCCCATGACGGGGCATTGAAAAAGCCCGTGGTGCGCCGCGCATAAAGGGTCCGGTCGGCGCGTTCAAGAGCGCGCCCGGGCGGAGCAGCCGAGTTGAAGCTGCGGGGGCGGAGTTGTTGAAATGCGTATACAGAGCTAGGCTTTACCCTGCAGGTTTTCATCGACTTTTGAAATGTAAAAAATTACAATTGTATTCTGGCATTTTCCCTCAAGAGGATTGTCAGCTGCTGTATGAATAATAGATTAATAATTGGATTGGTCTGTTCTGTGGGCGGGGTAGTCAGATCGTTAGGATATTGCATTCATTCAGCCATAAATATTGCACTCGTTCTTCTCGACTTCGGCGGCGTGCTCAAGTGATGTTCATGCTGTTGGGAGGGCTGAATGCAGATATGCTACGACGGTAGTTGACCACTCAAGTACATACCAATATTTTATAGTTAAGAATATTTATTACTTGTGATTTCTGTATTTTTTCATTCGAGGGTTTGGGATATTGCCAATTCATGCCTGTGTATAAAATTCAAGTTTATTATTTCAGGGTGAGCTATTTGCCTTTATACAGTGTGTATTCTCAAAGAAAAAGTAGACACTCTAGAAAAAAATTTACGTTACGCAGAATATTCATGATCTAGAGAATTAGTTTGTTGATATGAATTATTTACCTTGGACCTAATGCCTATCTGATGACACTATTGGTCAGTTAAAGTATTTCACGCATGAAGAGTCTGAAGCACAGGCCACTTTTGATCCAATAGTGGGCCAAACAATGCATTTGCGCACAGGAATGTGTTCTTACAGTCAATGTTTAATGCCTAACGACCGTGCCTGCAGTAAGCTCTCACCTGCATTGTTGCACAAGATTGGAATCTCTCACGATGCTCAGGCAGGAAGATGTAATATCAATTTTGTTGTGCGAAAAGACAAGAAATGAGCACATGGATTCAGAAGTACCCCCTAAAAAAGGAGAAATGTCATGTTTGCAAGATTGAACTCTGGTGAACTGAAGAAAATGACACATTTTTTCTTGTTTTTGAAGGTTAGCGATAGGGTGGGGTTGTATCTGATCATTGTTTCATTTTTTGCTAGCATTCTAAATCTCAGCATGCTCAGAGAAGAGCTTATATCAATTCTGGTGACATAGAAGACAAAATTAAAGCAAATAATTCAGATACATTACCAACCATCAACCCCTGAAAATAGAAGAAAATGACTATTTTTCTTTTAAATTCACAGTTCAATCGTGCAAAACATGACATTCTTTCTTTTATGGGGTGATATCTGGAATCGGTGCCTTCATTTTTGTCTTTTTTTGTCACAAATGATATTTAGCTCTTCTCTGCAGCCATGGCTGAGGATTCAATCCTTGTGTCCACATCCAGTGCCGGAGGCAGCTTCTGGCGCACCGCGTCTGTGAGGCATTAAACAGTTGATTATAAGAAACACAATTCTGGGTGGGGCGCAGAGATGCTTTTGGCCAATTGCACAAAACGGCGGGGTTGTGCTCACTCCATGCGTCGTGGAAATACTGTCAATACAACAGCTGTCATGCAGATAAAACGCTTAGTCCAAGGTAAAATATTCATATCAAAAATATATCTCAAAAATCACGAAAACAATTTTTAATAATTTTTTTTCGAAGTGTCTACTTTTTTTTGATACACGCTGTACAGTTTAATTTTTTATTGAAATTTTTTATGCAGACATCACCATACTCTCCATTAAAAAAAAATACAAAAACTTGATTCAAATGCTGAACTTGTCCCTGTAATTAATTGATATATTTTCTGTGTTTTCCTTTTAGCATCACCATTCCTGTGTCTTTCCATTGATCCCATCAACCAGTGTGTTGCCTTTGGTTCTGCTGATGGACAGGTAAATTACTTGTAATTACAGATTTTTTTTTTACTTGGCATGATTTTATTTATTGTATGTATGTCTGTGTATGTGCGTGATGAGGGATATCATAAATAATGAAAATAGTCATATAAAGGAACTAATCGGTGAAGATATGCATATATGCATTTGTAATATTATTTTGATTATATAATCATTCATGTTTCATCCTGTAGGTGAGGGTATATGACCTTGCGGATGGAAATGCTTTTAGATGTCTGCATCATGTAGATGTGTCTAAACATATTAGAAACTACAACAGAGTAAAGGCAGAAAAGGAAGCAAGTGTCTCTCAAGGTGAGTGTTATGCCTGGACCCATGCCTGGAAAGGTTGATTTTAATAAATTTGGCATTTTGGAAGTTATCATTTCATTTCTTTGTTACCTGAATGAATATTAATGAAGAAACATACACATAGCAGTCCAAATTTTACGTTTGTCTGTCATTGTCTGCATCCATGTGTCTGTCAGTTTGTAGGATCACATGTTTGTCCATTTATTTATGTTTCGTTTAACTTTATTCTAAATTGATTCTGCTTGCATAGATCATTTACCAATGTCCTTCAAGGTCAATAAACTTATTAGAAATCTCTGGCGTAAACAGAAGAACTCCAGCTGCAATAAAAAAAACTGACACTCGTAGTTCATGAACAATTTTATACGTCAATCATGCTGTTCACTGTTGCCTCATAAAATCTTCGTCAAAAATATATTAATACCACATATGGGGACAGAGCATTTGCAAGGGAGGCAGACACTTATAGATTTCAAGCCCACAAAGGACGGGGGGGGGGGGGGGGGGGGGTATCACACTGATTGGTTTAAATCACATTGGATAACATACCGTACGTATTATGAAAATGCGATTCCTTCATTGTTTCAATTATTTCAGTATTTCCACATATTCACTTTCCAGAAAGCTTGACAGTATAAAGTACATGTACATGAAAAGAGATTGATGTTATGATGATGATCCTGATGATGATCATGATGATGATGATGATGGTGATGATGATGATGATGATGATGATGATGATGATGATGATGATGATGATGATGATGATGATGATGATGATTGTTGTTGTTGTTAGTATCTCACTGTTAATTTTATACATTTTTCCTTTAGGGCCCACCACCATCAGTAGCAAGCCATCATGGCAGAGACCAGTAGAAGAGAATGATGACCCTCCTGTGACTGATGACAGTGCCTCGGTGGAAGGAGGAGACGGTATCTTGGGAGTTTTCTTCACGCACCCCAAGAGACTACCATCAATGGGAGGGGGTAGAGGGCGGGGTAACCACCAGCAACAGAGCATACCAGCATTCCTGCTGCCTGATAATTCACTGGTGGAGTGAGTTTATATGTGATTTGTTAAACTTGCAATGAATTGCTGCCATATTTTTCAGCAAAGATTTAACCTCTAATAGGTGGATATGTAGTGAAAATTTGAATTTGCAATGACCTGAAATATTCTCAGTCTTAATAATCGTAAGTAGTGTAAAGACATTTTCACCAGCTTTCTAAACTCAACTTGTTTTGTAAATGATAATTTAAATGTCCTTTCAAAAAGTTCTTGACATCAGGTGAAACATTTTGTACCAACTTCTTTGTTAGGAATATATTTTGAGTACAAAAAAGTATTTAAAAAATAGTATCTTTCAAAATATAATCGAGAAATATATGTATACCGTGAATAACAAGATTCTATACAAACAAATCTGTCTCAAGGACCTGAAGACCATTCAGATTACTTTCGTAATTGGAAAAACTATCATTAACTGTAAATGTATGAATTCACATCTTTTTTTTGAGGGGGAGGTATTAATTTTTCTTGCTATGTGTTTTGTCTTGTTTTATGTTGCTATAAAAATTATGCATATCTTAAATATATTACCTTTCCTATGCAGAGATTTGAAAGAGGGCTCTTCACATTTACTCATTGGCACCCAAGGGGCCTTACTGCAACTCAATGCTGCAAGTTGTACAGTGGAGAAGTATGTTGATTTACAAGGTAATACATCAAACTCTCATTATGTAGTATCGCCAAAACCTATATAGTCTGTTAACTGCACTGAACTATCTATGTTTAATTATTGACTGGACAAACAAAAACTGAATCATGTATTGTGTTGCATGTCTCCCTAATTTTTGCTGTTGTTGATTGATTATTTTTTCATTTCTTATATTAAGTAATTCATTAATTACTTCATGTATATTTATTTGTTTATTTATTTATTTATTTATCTGTCTGTCTATCTATTTATTTATTTATTTATTTATTTATTTATTTATTTATCTATTTATTTATTTATTTTTAGGGACTTTCATTTATTTATTACAGATATATATATATATATATATATATATATATATATATATATAGATAGATGAATAAATAGATAGATAGATAGGGGTGAAAGATTAATTGATAGATGGATCAAAGCAAGTTAATTACTTTGCTTTATATGTGGCTTTACCTGTATATGACATACTGGGCACTCAAACCTCTCAACAATTAGGGACTAGATAGATAGATAAATAGATGGATTTTTTCCTAGTCCAGTTATTATTGTGTTTTAGTTTTTTTTTTTCATTATATAATCTTGAAAATTCATTTTTTTAATACTTTTTACTCATCTATCATAGAACCTCTGTCATCTGATGAGCATTTAGACCAAGACTCTAGGATTGCAGTTTGCTGGCAGTTACTCCTTTTCTTCCAGAGTACAGCCATCAGAGGTAACTTATTTCTTTAGCAAACTTTACAAGCAAGTCTTTATAAAATATATGTGTTGTTGTTTTAGGAATTACAAGGATAAGAAATTTGAAGTTCGCAGCTCTTTACCTTTTCTGAACTAAGGAAAGTTCTACACCTCATTAATAAAAGCATATCTGGTGGTTTAAGAACATGATATGCAAAGTATACAAGTATATAAAGTATATATATTCAAGTAGGAAATGAGATTTCCAAGCCGGATAAGATTTCAGCCATTTTTAGCAGAATGGTTAACATAGATGAAATACAAATCAAGTTCTTAATTAACATGTTATCTATTCAGACAGTTAGATTAGGTTAAAATTCAGTCTGTTCCAAATGTTAAGTAATTCTTTTTTCAAGCTCCAGGATACCCCCCATTAAATTATAAAGAAACTGAAACATGAAAAATAACATCATAAATGCAGTAGACAAGATATTTGTTAAAGAATGATTACCATTCCTTGCTGTAGTTCCTTGTGTTTCTAGGGGTGATTTTGTTAATATTCATAGTATCGATTTTCAGGATAAACATATCACTACACATTACACAACGTTAAATAAAAAGAGAGTTTAAGTAGCCACAGGTTTGGTATGATAGTGTGAATCCTGTTTACAATATTATCAAAAAGGACAAGGGGAGAGTAATTTTATTTCCATTTTTATTTTTAGGTAACATGCCTGGTAGGAGGACTCTTTCATAATACAGTGAATGTCCTCAAAATCCTGTGTGATGATTATTTGTCAACTAAGCAAACTTCTGGCCCCAATGATGCAGCTGGAAAACTGAGTCAACAGATGGAAAATTCACTGGTCATCTCACCAAATAATGAAGAAATTGATGGAGTGATGGAGGACCTAGTTATTTCAGTGGTTCCAAGGTAAGCAATAGCAATTTTAGTATTTAATGTTGTGTGTTACAGCAGAGAGCATAATCAATGCCTAACTAATATGTAGGTTTATCCAGATATCAAAATTAAGTTAATATGAAGCTTACTGTAATGGGGAGTTCTGATAGGCAAAAGACAAAATAAAGCAAACAAAATAATGCAAGTATCATATCATTAATGGATTCAGAATTTGGAGATAATGTTAAAAGTACAGTGCACTCCTGTTATAATGAACACGATTATAACAAAATTCCTGTTACAATGAAATAAAATTTAGGTCCCAAAATTATTATCTCTATATCATTATATACTTTTACTGTTCGGTTCTAATGAAATTTCGATACAACGGAAGAAAACTGCCAGTCCCGAGGACTTCGTTATAACGGGATTCACCTGTATTAATTTTTTACAACAAAGTTTTCGAGCAACGTGAGCAAATATGAGTGTACACATGCCTCATGAAATTTTTCAGTCAACATATCTGTAAATCATGTGACCAGGTCTGTTTTTATTATTTTTTTGCCAGCTTGTCAATGTTTGACACATCTCCTATAAACTTGCTACATGACCTTGTCTATGAATAAAAAAATATACCTGTATCATTTGAAATACAGTCTGTTCATTCTCATTCTCTTTTCAGTGTTCCCTTGACTGAAAACTCACTCCTCCGCTTAGAGCTTGTCCCCAAGTCACAAAAGGAGCCACCTGCCTCATCGTCCAGTAAGAAATCAAAATCAGCTGGAGCCAAGAAACCACTGGGTGCAAAGCCAACGCAAGATCAACCTTTGACCTTCAAGTCCAAAGTTCGGTCATCTGGTTATTCAGCAGCTCCAAGGTGATGACAAATCAATTAATTTGTGTGGTTAATATTTTTTTAAATGGTCTTATTTCTCAGTCAAGTAGATATATTTATATACTATGGATTTCTCGCAAAAATTACTCATTTCTCACTACACACGCATACACACACACACCCCTACTTGTATTGACTGTCAATCAGGGAAATTAATTTTTTAAGACTGTAACCGGGGAGATTTCAATTTAAAGCTCTATTATTCTTGTTTTTCAAGATTTTTCTAAATTTACTATCTTACGTGAAAAATTGACTAATTTGAAAATGTACATGTATATCCAGTAAAGCTTGTTTCTACTAACTTTCACTTGTAAGAGATTCGCATACACATGAACTGGTGAGGCTTTTGATTCTGCTGGTCTGTAACCACGCACACACACACATGTCTCCAAATATGAAAATGTGGATAAACCAAGACTACCCCTACCATTACCCTGTATGGGCTGTAGAGGGCGTATTTGCATCATTCTATCCAGGTATGGGAAACTGCAGAGATTCACGGTTCCCTATGTCTCCCTGGTTATGCAGCGAAAAATCATATACCTCTGCGTTTGCTGGTCAATACAAGTGCGCACACACACACACACACACACACACACACATTACAAGGAATAAAAGAATATATTGTAAAAGCTAATATCTCTAGATATTGACATATCTACTGTCACAAAATGCTTAGCTTGTTTCAAGGTCTACCACATGAGTGAAGCTAAATTACATCATCTGCTTCTTGTATATTTTCTTGCAGGACCAAGATGTTTTCTCCTCAGACCAAGCAGTCATCAAGCAAACAATCTGGCAGTAAAACTAACAAAGCATCTTCAGCTCCTGGTATAAGGTACTTACATTTTTAAACTAAATATTATAGTGCTTACTATCTAATTATGTGAAGAATGATACTGCTGTCAGTTATTATTTGAATGTAATGAAAATTATAGTGTCACTGCAGAATTTTTTTAACATATGAGGGTGAAGAAAATTGCACTAATCATGTGTGGTTTTAGGAAGTATATTCCTGTATTCTCCTCCTCCGCCTCATCCTTCTAGCTCTCTTTCTTGTCAGTTTCTTTCTCCTTCATATTAGTCTCATTTTTCAAAATTCTTCTGTGTACTTCTTCAAAATCTCCCTAGTAATAATGATCTTTCAGTTTTTGAGAATACAATAAAAAACATGTAATAATTAAAAACCTCAAGTAATTATATGTTTATCATTGTATTCTCAATTTGATGATTGATAAAAATGAATTTACAGTAGTATCTTTTGTTCATTTTTCTGATTTCAGGTCACTCCTGAGGGAATACCCACAAGATGCTGAACCTCCTCAAACCATTAAAACCAAATTGAATGCCACTGGACAAAGTACAGCCATTAACTCAGTCCGATTCTCAGGTTTGGAAATACTCATAAAATTAAAATGACAGTAACTTGACATGAATACATGGCCCATATTCATGTCAGCTGTTAAAGTTAGTCACAAAATATATTGATATAAGTCTAATTGGTGTCAACTGTATAAACCCACTGTCCAAAAATTTGAACAGTAAAATGTAAAGATTAATACTTGTTACATTGACACAGGTTTGTAATGTCTGCTGTACATGTAGACAGACACATGAAAACAAACATTTCCTGCTCATAATTAAATAAGGAGCTTACAAAGAGGCTCTGTATATTGTTTGTTTATATAGTTGCAATCAATTTTTACTGTGAATTAAATCAAACTTTTCCATCTTGGTATATATTTTTGTGTGTTTGTGTGTATGTCTGTTTCTTTCTGTCTGTGTTTTTCCTTTTGTCTGTCTGTGTCTGTGTGTGCCTGTCAGTGTTTGTATGTGTGAAGGTGCGAATATAGATGAAAGGGGCAAATTGTTTGTGTAGCTCCATGCATATATGAGTGTTTGTGTGTGATGTCTTCAAGATTTGAAAGTAATCTAATTACCATTTCTGGGTTTTTTTTTTTTTTTTTTGTTAGATGATGGCCAGAGTCTGGTCTGTGCATTAGCTGATAAATCTGCTCAACTCTTCAAGATGCCCCTGACTGGAAAAGGAACAAGTTTTACTGGTAAAAAATTGCCCTGAAAACAATTATTCTTTTAAAGAGTAGAGACAGCTTCCTGAAAACCTGTTTAAATTAGAGTGCTAAAGTTTAACAGACACCAATTGCACCAAGAAAGAAAGGTGATTTTATTTTCTTCTAGTCACTATGGTTTTGTTCACTCTGCTCAGAAATGGACTTCACTGTCTCATGAAAAATTGTTCACAAATTTTGAAAAAGTACGATTAGAAGAATTTATTATAATTTTTTGACTTAAAATATGATTATTTCAGCTTTCTTCGATAATCGCAAGCGTCATGTGCCACCAGTTATTTGCATTGTGTATAATGATTTTGCAACTTCTGATGTCATTACAGGAAAGAGAAATGTTGCCCTCTTGTGTTAAAAGTCGAACAACATGTGCTTTCTAGTAATACATGTAGTAGAAAAGCATTTATCCACTTACTGAAAATACATTTCTATGCAACAGTTTAGAATGTACTGGTGTGGCTGATATACATGATTCAGCAACTCAGTCAAACATTCTTAAAATCACATCCTTGATCTGTTCTTAAGAAGTCTAACATTGCTAAACAGGCAAATATTCAACAAAGAATAGTCGCTAAGGTAAAGGGAGCAGAAATTCACCACCACCACAATGAAAGTTGACATCTTACCAATAAATACCTGGATGTAACACAAGATAATCATGCTTTTGCCACAAATATGCTTTCAATTTATTTATAATCAATTAATATATTCATAAAAGGATTACCAAGTGAAACTGAAATAAAGTTCAGACAGGTCAGGTAATAATGGTTTAGTTCAACATTGTATAACACTTCATTGGTATTCCTATCATGACCTACTTACTATAAAGGAACAACAACAAAGCAAACTTCTAGTCATAAGGTCTGTTTTAAATCTCAAAGATGATAAGGATGGGCACTTTGAGATGGTATGGTCATGTGACAAGGAAGAAGGAAAGGTACTGTTTACAGAAGGCTATGAATTATGATGCTTCTGGCTCAAAACCGCAATACAGACCCTTTAAAACTTGGAAGGAGGCAATTATTAGAACAAGATATTAGAATGTGTTTTCACACAGTTAGATACATCACACATAATGGTGAAGTGTGGAGAAGGCCATGAAGGAAATGAAGGGTCCAACCCACAAAGTGAGAAAAATTATCTTAATGATTGATGATGATAACACTCATCATTATTGTTTCTTTGTATTCTTCTACTTCTTTTTATCATCAGGTCACAATGCTAGTGTCAACAGTGCCACCTGGAGTCATGACAGCCAGTGGGTTCTGACGGCCTCTGATGACAAGACAGCTAGAATCTGGACCAGAGGGGCGTCAGATCCAGTCATGACATTCCAGGCTGTCAATCACAATTTTGCTGTGGACAAAGAGAAACCAGGCACAGGGGACAAGGTATGCTACTCCTACATTATGACTGATGACACAACATTTTCTCATATATTTCTGAAGAAAAAGAGTAGTATTTAGGTTGCCGTTGGGTTTCTATTTCAAAATATGATATGATAAGGGTTAGGGTTTGGGGTTGGGTTAGGGTTAGGGTTGAGGTTAAGGTTAGTGTATGCAGTAGTCAGAGCAATTGTCACCAAAGCAGATAATGTCATGGAATCATAGGATTACTTTCAATTTTAAACAATTTATAGCTTGATCAATTAGCCTCTAAAATTTTAAATAATGCAAAGATTTGTAAACTTGTTAGTAATGTGATATTATGGTATTGTGCAATTAATACAATTGTTATCCTCATGCATCAAAAAGTGCATATGTCCAATGTCCCCCAGCCCTTTCTCACCCTACCTATAAACAATTACCAGTGTAAAAAAAAAATCTTTTATTTAAAGTATTTGTTTGTATCAATATTTATTAGATAACTGTCTAATTTGTAAGCATACTTATGCTTACATCCAAAATAGATGTCAAGTTATACTGAAATGAAATGTAATAATTACACTGTTTATTTCATATGTTAATCACTTTGTTCACAGCTGTTGACTCAATACCAATATAGCCATGTACCTGGACTATGCACTGTACCAGTTGAAAAAAGTTCTTTATTTATATCAATAAAAATAGATAAATAAATCAAAATAATTTGTTCGGGTTTGATAATTTCTTTATGTTCTGCCCACAGAGCAATCCACCATTTTCCAAGGAAATCAAGCATGCCCAGTTCTACTATGTGGATCGTTTTGTCCTGATGATGTCAGCCAACTCCCTCTACTTGTATAAATATTATTTGGACACTAAGGTGGATGATATTAAAAGGTTTGTACTTGTGTGTTTGTATAAAGCAGAACCACTTTGCACAAATGTCATGTCTATATTTCTATCTATATATCATGCAATTATTCATATTATTTATTAAATATATTAAATATGTCAGGATTTGTAAAATGAATGAAATTTTGAGTTTCTGAAATAAAGCTAATGCTGGTGACCTGGCAGTATGTGAATACATCAGAACATGAACAATTTGTGGAATTCACATGACCAATTCATGATTTAAATTTAATATGACAACAGTACTCGGCTGATAATGATACAGGAATACATCAGTTAATTAACATTGTTGTTATCGTTTCATTTGTTGTGTAGATACCAAACCAACTCCCGCTATAAAATTGTGAAGCAGTTTCAGATGGAGAAAGCCCAGCAGATCACAGCAGTGTCAGCCGTCAACACATTTAATTCATGTATCCTTTGAGTCTCTCACTGCCATTCTAATAAACTCTGTATTATTTGCATAGAGTATTCTACATCTGAAACTGAAGAGTCAAAGTGATAGGCTAACATTTTGGAGCTTCAATTTAAAAAATTGTCAAACTTTGATATCTGAGCTACAAAGTAGTGTTGAAATGGACAAGTAAACACCCTAGAATACAAAAGTTTGGAAAGTTACACTGCCAATGGCAAGTTATGCATGGATAAACAATTAATACTCGGGGCGAGTAGAAAATAGCCTAGGTGAACACACAGTAAGTCTATGGGAGGAAATGGGCAGGTGAATCCAATCAACTTAGGATTTTCACTTTTTTAACCCTAATTGGACTGGGGTATTTTGGAGGCTGGAAAGACTGGGGGGGGGGGCCTAAAGGGCCCCCCCTTCAGATCTTGGCCGTTGATCGCGCGATCGCTATGAAAATCGACACACACGTCACCCATGACATAATCTACAGAATTGTATATTTGATTGTTCAAAAATTAGTCAAATTTATTTTTAATTAATTAATTGTGCTAATTTATGTAAGAAATTAGAATTTGGCTGTAAATCATTAAGAAAAGCCCTTGAAGTGCTCATTTTTTGTTTAAAGACGCTTTTCGAGATTCTGATCGGAGGCACATTAAAAAAAATTAGGTATCAAAATGTTTTCTTATGTATTTTATTGTTTTTGGAATTTCTTATGTATTTTTTTGTTTTTCGACTTTTTGTTTTTATTGTTTTTTCAATGGAAATCGTCGGCGACATTATTTCGGTCATAAATAGCAGCAAATCAAATGATTGTTATCAATGAAAGCAAAATTAATTACTCATTTATGAATTTTAGCTGAAAACACAATTTGCATTGACTTTGTACATGAAATCACATTTTTGAGCAATTTTGGGTCTGACGCACGGGTGCAAAATTATGCATAACTCGCGAACCAGGTACCCGGGCGTCGCAAATTTGGGCTTAAAAGATGCGCAAGACTTTAAAGAAAAAGTCATGAAATATCGCGGCCATAGCTTCTCGCGTTAAAAATTTATCACAAAAAATGTTGAGGGGGTCCAATTAGGGTTAAAGCACTAAATGATCATTTTGAAATACAATTTTTTCAGGGCTTCATTTTTAGACCTTATCAAAGACACTGGTAGCATGGGGAATCATGTAGCTCAGATTTTTTAAACTGTGGTAAATGTTAGCCAGTACCTTTAATATGCCATTTTAGCAGACAGGTTTTTTTTTCTAAGCCCCAAAGTGAAAAGTTTCTATGAAGAATAAAATAAAGAAAATTACATTGGCAGAAGAATTTGTTACAAAGGCAGGGAAGAGAGAATGAAAAACTAGTCCTTTCAGTAATAATGAGGGAAAGTCAAGAGGACAATGTGGTCTGCACATTTATATCACATTTTAAATGTACAAGTTATTTTGTTTTATTTGGGAAGTATAGGAGAGACAAAAACAGGTTTAAACTAAGCATTACTTCTGAGAAATGCTTCTGTTAAATGTATGCGTGAAATTTAATAAAAAAATGTTACTTGAAATACTTTGGAAATATAATATCAATAATCTTTTGTACTTGAGTCATATATTTATCATTTTGTGATTATGATATAATATTATTATTCCTTAATGGTAATTATACTCCAACAGACATTGTGCTGTGTGCAGGGTCAGATAAATCAGTGGAAGTCCTGGACATGAATCTTGGGAAGACTGTGGCAAGGTTATCTGATGTTCACTCCAGGGCTGTACATGCCATAGCACAGAATCAGGTGGGAATGAAATTGTCTGTAAAAGTATTATCCCTAGCTTCACAACAACGATTTCAGAGCTCCCACTTGAAATTAATTAAATCAATCACTCAAAAAGAAAATAAGGAAATGAATGAAACATATTAATCTAAGTTAAGATAAGCATAGTATTAAAATCAAAGTTACCTCAAAACTTTACGGATTGTAAAGTTGTTTGCCACATTCCTTACTCAGCTTGATCAGAGTGTCTTTGATAACTCTTTGATGGACATGTCATTATATAATATGAATGAATCTATATAAATATGAAATATTTACAATTCTGAATGCAATTTGAGGTAGTCCACCTTCAATATATTTTTTGATAAATAAATGGTTACATGAATGGCTTTCTTTTGAAAACAAATGTTACAAATATGCATATTTTGTATTGTTAACATATGAATAAAAGGTAATTGAATTGTCACATGAAGTTTTTAACCACCTCATTCGCATGTTGTGTATCTATATGATACTGATGCTGTGACATACCATCTTCAATATTACTGGAAAAAATAGAACAAGGCAATACCCCAAGAATATTCATTTCTGTGCAAGTGAACTTATGTATTATGTTAATTATTTGTATATTCTGTTTTTGGCTCAATTTTTAATTTAAATTTTACGTATTTATGAATTATTTTATTTATTTATATGTTAACCCGTTGCCTCCGAGATTCTGAAAATCCCATAGAGTTAAGACAGGGCAGATCCAGTTCCCATAGCCAACGGGTTAATTTATTTAACCCATATCTGCCGACCTACGGGAAAACCCATAGTACTCTTGCTGCTATCGCCGATCTACAGGAAATCCTGTAGAATTTGTTATTCATATGATTTTGATTTGAATACATTTACTGACCAATGATAATGATAGAATTGATGGAGTGTTTGTAAAATTACAAATTATAATCTGTACTTTACATTGATACATAATTAGTCCATTCTAGTTCTGGTATTTTAGTACAACAATGCCTGCTTGTATGAAAGACTGGTTGAATGCCTGTTTTATGGCCCAACATTTAGAGACTTTACAAGGTAAAATGCCATTGGCAGATATGGGTTGATTGTTCTTTATTATTGTTTTGGGGTTATAGATTTACTAGTTTATATTTGTGTAATTATTTGTGCCTTTATTTATATGTTTTTGTATTAATACTATTTTTGTTTTATAATAATGTGTTGTTTTTTCTGTTATTGTTTTTATTGATAATTTATATGACAGGGGTCAATGTATGCTAGCCATTCTTCCAGTACCTATGATTTATTTGCCACGGCAGCCGTGACTGACGCCATCAAGATTTGGGACTTGAGGTCTCAAAAGTAAGTCATGAGATTCTCATTTAGTAATTGTGATAATGATGATTACATTGGAAGTCAATAAATATAAGATATGTAATGTTAAAAGGGTATTATGCTTCAGTTATTCATTTGGTAATGACAATGTTGAATAAAGTGTCAAAACTTCAGAAAAGTAACAATATGCTAACTCAAGAAATCACTTTGCTAAATTACAAATTATTCCAATTAATCTGTGATAATCAAGTAGAATTAGACTTTCAACTCTCAATGTTGCATATCTTACTTTGGATAGAGGGACACTTCAAAACCTTCAAATATGATTATTCAAGAATGGAATTATATCAAACATCTTTACTGTAAAAGATCTATGTGTGTTCGTATATTGAAATATGAATTATTAAAATCGTCAACAATAAAGTGAAATAAAATATATGTATTTTTTTACCAATGTAGGTGTGTCAAGCATATGACTGGACATGTAAATCGAGCACACCACTGTGGGCTTTGCTTCAGTCCATGTGGCAAGTATGTGGCCACTGGGGCCGAGGATAGATCGGTGAGTATCCAAATTGACCCATTACCTACGGGAACCCGGGTGGTCCTTGTACATAGTATATGGTAATAAGAGAATTCAGTAGTCAACGAGTTAATTCTGGATTTGGAAGGGGGAGGGGGTTTGATACGTAACGTGCATGTCAAGTATACAGAAGAACTTTTGACTAGCAATTTTAGTCAATTTACAAATTTTAGGTACAAAATTTTGCGTGGTTCAGTATAACAAAATGTCTACACATATACATATGTAGAGCAGTCATATCTAAATCTCATTTTCTGGTTTTGAAAAATTTTGGATTGAATGTGGATTTTTTTTTGGGGGGGGGGCTTTTGGCACTCACACTTTATAAAGCTATGAATTAATGCAATGCAATGTAACTTTTATGTTTTTCTGTAACTGTCTCACAGGCCTATGTGTATGATCTTCGAGGAGGGACCTATGTCCGTAAGTTATCAGGGCACACAGAGGCTGTATCAGATGTTGTCTTCCATCCGCTTTATCCAGAGGTAATTTCACTCTGTATTATATGTGTTGCTATGACAATGGTGTATTTCATTGTTTAAGGGATATTAATCGCAGACATGTATGTGCATTGAGAGAATGCAGAACAATGAGACAAAGAAAATGTGGGATTTTATTAACCTTTTAATGACATGTGGTTTGAAGAAATTAAATATTTGGTAATCAATAAATGTAGTATGGTTACGTATATGCAAGAATAATGCAAATGAAATTATCTATTTATTTATATAAAAGGAACTGTGAGAAATTCAATATGGAGAGAATTAGGAGTGTAGCTTAAATCAAAGTCCCTCTTACGTGATCCTCCATGCGTGAAAACGCAAAGCTTGTCTCCACTGGCAGTGAACTTTGGAATATAAAAGGAATATCTTATATTTATACATGAGATTGAAGATTTGGAAATTCTTGAATAAGTTTTTACGCCTCTGCACCG
Source organism: Eucidaris tribuloides (assembly GCA_001188425.1). NCBI lineage: Eukaryota > Metazoa > Echinodermata > Echinoidea > Cidaroida > Cidaridae > Eucidaris > Eucidaris tribuloides. The sequence continues at coordinate 16,888 of JZLH01S0155109.1, forward strand.
AAGGTGCCGGGGTATCATGATATTGGGATGTCCGTCCATCCATCTGTTATCAGTTCTCGTTACCGCAGTAACTCAATAACCAGTGTCCAGATTAATGTAAGTGGAGTCAAGTGTGTACTGCGATACAAAGAGTTGGAAGGTTAAAGGCCAAAGTAGAATGAGGAAGTAAAAACAACTTTGCTTTGTGTAATAATCTGTACTATTTGAACTGTAAGTGGTGACTTCTGTGACTTCTTGCTGAGTTGCTTATTCTGATAACTGCATGAGTAAGTGTGTGCAAAGAAATCCAGATACAGTTGTGTGTGCTTCTCTTTGTATCATTTTTCATCTAGATTGTTACAGCAACATTAGACGGCAAATTGCGGTTGTACAGTGACAGGTAGTGGCAAGCTTGTAAAGCTTGTGTCCACCCGTATATCTGTTTCCAGTCTTGTAAGTTCACAATTACATGACTCCTCATCTCTAAGTGGTTTGACAGTTGTAATGCGGTGTGGGTGTGGGAATGTGTATGTTTGTGTGTTTGTATGTCTGTGTGTCTGTGAGTGACTGTGTCTGTGTGTAACATAAAATACATATTCATGTTGGTGCATATTTTGAATATTACTGACCATGAACAGATTGTGATACATTCTCTTTCATGGAGTGAACATTAAGTGGTACCCATTAAGGTCTAAAAATGAAGCCCTGAAAAAATTGTATTTGAAAATGATGATTTAGTGCTTTAAAAAAGCAAAAATCTACAAGCACTCAAGTTGACTCGATTCACCTGCCATTTTTTCTCCCATAGACTTACTGTGTGTAGATTTGGATTATTTTATCCTCCACCAGAGTGGAAATTGTTCATTCATGCATATCTTGCCAGTGGCAGCATAACTTTCCAAACTTTTGTATTTTCAGGTGTTTATTTGTTCATTTAAACACTACCATGAAGTTCAGGTATCAAAGTTTATCAAGTTTGTTAAATTAAAGCTCCCCAATGTTAGCCTGTTACTTTAAGGTGTAAACATTTTGTCAATAATTTCCTCATCGTGAAAAATAGTGAAAATTGCCCCAATTTAATTTTACATTTCATTTGGTTGAATTTCTATTGTGCCCATTTCCTGATTTGTTCATCATGCTATTTCCTCTTCAATAATCACTTCAACAAATCCCTCTTGTAAATATACAAACCAGTTTTAGGGGGATAATAGGAATATGTGTGAAATATTATTTTATTCTTTGAGTTGGCTTCAAGCTGTTCCTAAATGTGATATTATCCACTATGCTACTGTCTCCTGGGCTTAGTTATGAGCCCATTCCGAACCACTCTTTGGTAATTGGGAGCTCAATGCACGTATAAATGGTTCCCAAGTTGGAACTTTAAAAACAATTTGCCCTGACATGTTTTAAACACCTGTTTTCTTGAAAATGTTGGTTCCTCACACTCAGTGGGAGTCTCACTTGAGAATGTTTCAATGTTGTCGAAATACATGTACTAGCTATAAAATCTGAAATCTTGAAAAGTAAACATATGTACTCATATATATCAACCAAGTTACACTCTTGATATGTATTTCTTGTCATTTTCAATAATGTGGGACAGATGTGGTGGTACAGCACAGAAAATTAAGTGTGAAACACAATGAAATGAAATCTAAGCACTGAAGAAATTAAAAGTGGTAATGTTTTACATGTGGAAAAGAGTTCAGATATGACCATGTTATCAATCAAGCCATTTAGGAGATAAATTGGACGATGGATAGCAATAGAATTGTGAATTAATTCGAGCTAATATCTGAATGTGAAGCCATGGAATTTATAAATTCTTTATAGATCACACATCTTTTTTTTTGGGGGGGGTTGTCAAGTCATGGGGGAGAGGGAGAAATGAGACTGACATGAAAACTAGCACTAGTAATCAGTAACTTAAGAAGTTAATTTCTAAATAAATTTTAATGTTTCAACATATTTAATTTTTATATACTTTAATAATCATTAGAGTATATGAAAATTAAATATGTTGCATTGTTTCTTATATTTGTTATTTTTATACAGGAGAGAGATTGGAATATGATGCTAAACAGACAGAGCCATCTACCACTTCCTCTGAAGCTGGAACTAGAGGGGTCAATCATCACAATCATCAACTGCATCAGTAGATTGGATGAACTTCAAATAAATGATACACTTTCTATCACCCTTTACCCCCCCCCCCCAAATTGCAAGTACAATACTTATTGTTGTTTAATAAACGAATAGAAGGTTTGCAGAGAGAATTTAAGATGCAGAATAAATTTTGCTGTTCATCTCTGTATTATCAAATTATTTCATGTTCTGAACAATTATTCGTGACAATACAAAAGGACAACTTTGTTCCAAATCTAAGTTAAGAATTATGCCACTAAAAGATGTGACTGAAGATTTAGGATGAACAACTCCAAGAAATTAATTGTTGCCACATTTACTTGTCATCTTTATTTCAAATCAAATCAAATTAAAGATGTAACAAACAGTAAACACTCAAGAGTGTATAGCAGGAATTATGCTGCATCCTTAATTAGAATTGTGTCACAGAGGTTTTTGAACTTGACCCTAGTGGCCCCCCTCCCCCCTTTCCAGGCCCTAGTTTACTTGCCTTTTTTTAACACTTCCTTTGGGACTGAGGACTTGTTAATTCTTGAAATGATTTCACCATTCACTCCCCTTTGAAAATTTATCTTTGATTTTTTGGTGGAGGGGGGGGGGAGGTTTGGGGTGGGGTGGGGCAGGTGTTATGATGTATACCTTGAAGTATCAATTTGGCATTGCATGCTGCCTGATGACACTATCCCACAAGGATACTCTGTGATGAAATGCCAAACATTCTTTTGAAACTAGCTGAGACACTATCTGTAGCTTGGTTGTTGATAATAAATCATGTTTATACATCCAGTGAGAGTTCATGACTCATGAGGAGTAGATGTAAATTTGTGTGTGTGTCGGAGGCAAAATGATCAGATGGCTAAGATTATCAATTCAAGTTTGTGTTACATCTCGGTACCAAAAAAAAAAGGAAAAGAAAATGTTTTAAATAATCCCGATATACCATGTTTGGATTCCTGGTATTTTGAGTAGACAAACACATGTTGGTATGTATTTATCTTTTGCTCAATTATCTCTTCACTTTACAAATATCATACATTTATGAGGAGTATCAGTACTTAAAACATAGTGTTATAGAATGGTTTCTGTCAGTACTGGTCATCAAAGAGATAATAAGCAATAAATATAATAGTTATCATAATTTACAATTATACATTTATTAGCATTTCTATGAATGACTGTTGGATTATTGATATTGACAGCCTGTATACTTTTACAAATGATTTGTAATTGTTTTTTTGTACAAAATAAATGTGTAAATAATAAATCATATTTTATATTAGTAAAAATTGGAGAAAAATGTGTATGCATTTTCTGATGAGTTCACATCCCTTGTTATATTTGACTCGCGTAGGAGAAATTGTGTGTTGGTGTTGATGTTGATTGTTGATGAGTAGGATAAAAATGGCTTGCCTCCAACTCGCTGAAGTAGTGTAGGTTTCACTTTTCACCTAACTACCAGTGAAAATTGAGGAATCTATAACCCATTCTAATGATAAGATATGTTTTTTTTTCAAAAATGGACAGATTTGATTGAGTTTTTGGATTATACTTTCCAAGAGGGTATGCGATAGATTCTTGTCAGGAAAGAAATGAGAGTCTGTTTGAAATTTTTGAGGTATTGATGAATGTACCTTTTAATGTCAAGTAAAGAGGCTGAAATCATTGTGAACAATGGATTTTCAGAAAATGGTGGTCAATACCACAAACTGCAGAGACAGAACAACATTTTCAACATGGGATCCCTCACGGCATAACTTTAGTGGTATGGCAAGAAAATTTAAAAATTTTTAAATAACCTTAATTTTATGAAAACAATCGCATCTTGCACCAATATTTTTTTCACATCTAGGCTGACACATAGATTTACCAATATCGTGTGTTTAAGAATATATATTCATTTACAGATTGTGAAAAAGTGGTACAAATTATTAATTTTACATTGTATAGGGCAACATTATGGTACACAAATGGTATTTAGCACTATTACAGCTAAATACAAAACTTGTAACCTTTACCTCAATTCATTCTCTTTCTGCAATCTTCACTCAACGCTTGTCCAAAAATTTGTTTCTCCAAGCATTAAAATCACCCTTTGAAAACCATAAAGCAAGTGGATGGGTTGGTAAACGTGCTAGTCTTCAGGCTGGCACCACGTGGGCAACACCCCCCTTCTTGACCATCGAGCGTTCTAAGAGATGTAGAGTAGAATTATATGAGTTCAATTTCCCGTCCTTTCTCAGCAATTATGATACGCTGTGTGTGTGTGTGTGTGTGTGTGTGTGTGTGTGTGTGTGTGTGTGTGTGTGTGTGTGTGTGTGTGTGTGTGTGTGTGTGTGTGTGTGTGTGTGTGTGTGTGTGAGTGTGTGTGTTGTGTGTGTGTGTGTGTCTGTGTGTCTGTGTGTCTGTGTGTTAGTGTGTGTGTTTGTGTGTCTGTGTGTGTCTGTGTGTCTGTGTGTCCGTGTCTGTGTGTATGTGTCTAAGTCTGTGTCTCTGTGTTTGTGTCTGTGTGTCTGTGTGTTTGTGTTTGACTGTGTTTGTGTCTGTGTGTTTGTCGGTATGTATGTATGTGTGTATGTAGTTGGCTGGCGCAAGCGTGTTGTAATACAAATGTTCTGTGATTAGAGGCGTTGATTGTGGGAGTAGCTGACAGGACGCAGTTACCACCCGAAAGAACATACAGAGGAGCCGTGGAGGCAAGCATATCGTTTTACCCCTAATCCTAAATTAATTCTAGAGATGATGACAAATTGTCGGATATATTACAAAAAACAATGTAAACTGAACATAACAATAACATAAATAACAAGATTATTCAAACATTAAAATCACTGATATACCAGTTTAAGAACAGACTTACAGGCAAATTGTTATTTGAGAGACCGATCCAGCCAACCTGTGTAATCTAATTGTATGCCTCATCCTGGGCATAGCCTTTTCTGCATGAAACATTCAATTTTCTGAAACATTCCATTGGGCCTAGTTAGTCAGTTAACGAATTCAAAAAGCATTGAAGTTGTAACTGCAAGTGTACATTTTGGAAGGTGAAAATGCAAAATGTTCTCACCTGTCCCAAGTATCACTAACTAATTTCCATCACCACCAACAATCCATATATTTTTTCTTTACTACAGCAAATACTCATTTCATGCATTCCACAGTCTTCAATGGGCCTAATAAATATACAAGTAAAATGCAACATTTCACTCTCGTTTGTCTCTTTCTTGTCAACAAACTAATAAAGTAACATTAGTAATACGTTCCACGATCGGCCCCATCCCCTACCCCTGACATGAAAAAAAACTTGTACTGGCTTTGAGGATGTTCAATTTGACATTACCGTTTTTGCAGTGTGTTTAAAATTTGGGGCAAAGTACGTCTTACCACGGATTTTGCCATACCAGGAAAGAGCTCGGGGTTATAAGAGACTCGCTGGTTAAACCATGGAAGTAGAAGTAAACATAAAACCTGTTACAGATCATTTTCAGAGATGCCGACCGAACTTGAACCCCTCCCCCACTCCATCCACCCCATCCACCCTGCTGCGTATGGCTTGGTCCTGTGATAGAAACGCGTCATCGCGTCGGGCGTTGACATTGCTACTTCGCGATGTGTACAGCCTTGACACATTGGAATTTAAAGCTGATAATTATATTTGAAGGTGAATGCATACACAGAACAAATTGTAACGACCTCGCCTCTGAAACCAAAGTGTATTCTTGTCACTGGATCTACACGGGGACTTTTGTTGACCATCAACAAACATTTATAACGGTCATCTGTCTATACACTGGTGTACACACACACACACACACACACACACACACACACACACACACACACACACACACACACACACACACACACACACACACACACACACACACACACACACACACACACACACACACGCACACAAACACACAGTCACGCACACGCATGAAATCAAGTAAAAGAAGCAAAATAGGAGGAGATGACGATGACGTGATGATCATGAAGACGATGATGATCATGATGAGGATGATGATGATGAAAAAATAATGTTGAGGGATGGAGGAGCAAAGGAAGACGATTAAGACATGGATAATAATCAAAAATCACAACAACAGAAAATACAGTACAAATGTTGTATGCGTCTGTGATCAGACTCGTGTAAATATTATCCAAAAAATAAAAAAAATATTTATGTCAAGGACATCAGTTTCAGAGCCGTGTTGTGTAATACAGAACAAAAACAAACCCTCGAAACGTATTTTTTCATACCATTGTCCAATTTGATAGTACTGATTAAATAAGTTTGTATGCATTAAAATTGTAGCCTAATATCAGAAACTTTAACATGCAAAGTCAGGTTTATTGGAAGCTGATAAAAAAAATCACGCATTTTGTTCATTTTAATTAGAGCCGTTATTGTTGTTGATTGATTATTTTTATTATTATTATTATTTTTTTTTTTTTTTGCTTTTTGTATGTTGTGTTGAGTTTTATTTTTATACCCACATAACGATCCACTGGAGCTATATGTCAAAGACGTGCAGACACACAATTCAAGTTATATGTGAATATAAATAAACCATGGACGAAATGAAACTCGAGGGGAATGCTTTATATCACAGGGAGCCTACTGGGTACCGTTGGATTGCGAGGCATTTCGCTTCAAGTCTGGAAAATGCAATAAAAAGGTGACCGAATTAACCACCACTATGGTATATAATAAACATCCAAAATGAAATGATTATAATCCCAAAGCTCTTTAATGAATAATATATTTCAGACAAAACGTATGACAGTAAATTCCGACGAAAATATTCTATAGCTTATCGTGGTTGTGTTAAAGAATTTGACACCGTTTCAAACGCCGATTGTTGATCTATGTGAACACCTAATGCAAAGCGCTTAACAAGCGTATCAATTGCGCTGTTTTCGGCCGATACTGAAACAACAAGAGTATGACAACAACGGGTAAATTTTTACTGAACATAGTGACCACATGGACAATGCTTATGTATTGGTACACGAGTTTTTTGACCTATTGGTCTAAACTAATATTACTTCTCCCCCTCAGGGGGTTCAATACAATTTCGTTTCGAATCCATGTTCGTTAAAACTTTGAAAGAATCGATCACCTTGGCCTGATGCCAGTTCCATTAATCATGAAGGACATACTTTGAAGTACATGCAGGACCATGCACTCGATGGAGGTCAAACACATTAACTAAAGTTTGTTCACGTTCAACGTTCCCCACTGTCAACTGCTAATATTTGGTAATAATCGTAAATCAGAAGACGGGAATATGATGATGTGATATTTAGCATACCAATTTACCCACAACCCCAGGACTTGCAGTCTGCGGCACGTGCATTCGCAGTGAATGCAGGAAAAATGTTCTCACTTTCGCCACTGAATGTCATTCTGGAATAAACCCTACGAACAAATTATTTGAATTCATTTGAAAGAGATTATTTTTGAAATATAAACGTAATTATTGTTAAACAATCACAAATTATCTTCCAAAATATACGAACCAATCTCAGTTTTACTATGGCATTGTTGTCCTCGATGATTAGCGATGCACTTTATGGAATATCATTCTGGATTTTACTCGGAGCATTCATTGTCGTTCTCGGTGGATACGTCATACAGAGTCGGTAAGTATACGACTCGTAGTAATAATTTCGTGTATTTCTATGTGTAAACCAGCACAAATTTCCTGCTACTTCTTTGACACAACTATGTGAGGGTCATTGCTTTCTTTTCATTTTTTTTTGTGTTTTTGTTTTGTTTCTTTGCTTCGGTATGACTGTTGAAATGTTCTTGTAGAATTGTAAATTATGAGAGGACCTGACTTTGCGATCTTATCAGGACATTTATCAAAGACAAAATTGAAAATACAAGACTGGAACAAGCTATTAAATACAAATACAGATGACAATGTAACATTGGAAGTATGAACAAAAGTGAATAATCAAAAGCCGGAATAAATTGAGGAAAGAAATGGGAAAAGCTGTGGAATCCTTGAAAAGTTTTTTTGTTACAGACTTACCTTTATTCTGTACGAAAATTATGCATAATTTACGTATCTAATTATCAATATTATTATTTGCGTAATTTGTACTGATTTTATCATGGATTGATTGATTGATTTACTTTTTTAAATTATTTATTTGTCTCTTTATTTTATTATTTCTTTCTTTCTTTCTTTCTTTCTTTCTTTATTTATTTGTCAAAATATGTATTAATCAATTATTTCAGAATGAATCGATACTATCATGCTTTGTACCGTCACATGATGTATGACATTGGTTTAATTCGTAACACAATTCCTTCAAGGAGATTTTGTTAATTTGGGAACACTTCCTCTTCTAAAATGTTATTTCAAAATCAAATGATTGTTTTATCAATTTTAGATAAATTTAAAACATATATGTTTGCTCTACATACATACTCATATAGTGTCTGAGAGGATGATTTCTGTAATTCTGTTAAACTTGCTTAACCGCAAAAACTCGAGATGCGAAGATTCCTACATCTCTGAAAGAGATGTAGTGTATAAACTGTATTCTCTCTAGTTATAAATTCCAATTTATATATGTCTTTGTAGGAAAAGTCACTTTCCAAGTGGCCCGCGTGGTGTCCCTCTCCTGGGTTACCTTCCCTTTCTGGATATCAGAAGACTTCATAAAAGTTTGATGACCCTTAGCGGTCGCTATGGCGACGTGTTCTCGTTGAAGATCGGAGCGCAGACGGTGGTAGTCCTGAGCGGGATGGATGCCATACGAGAGACTTTCGTCAACGAATCCTCCTTTGACGGCAGACCGATCTGGATGTTGAATCGAGTAAACCATGGTCGAGGTGACTACGGATTTATCACAAGGTTAAAGGGGGGAATGGATTAAGAAATTACACTTTGTTTGCTGGTTTAACGTAGTTTGTTACAGTTTAGCACATTCCAGCATGATAACATATGGGGTTAAATCATTTTCAACGGAAACCTTCAACATCTCATAATGAATTATTAGTAGGGAGTAGGGTCAATTATGGTTTGCTTTTAGAAACATTGTTTTCGAAATCGGTCAATAAGTAAGCAAATGTATCCCAGAAGTAATAGAAGTGGTGGTTGCAATAGTAGAAGTAGTAGTAGTAGTGATGGTGGTGGTGATGGTGGTGGTGGTGGTGGTGGTAGTAGTAGTAGCAGCAGTAGTAGTTGTTGTTGTTGTAGTAGTAGTAGCAGCAGCAGCAGCAGCAGCAGCAGCAGCAGTAGTAGTAGTAGTAGTAGTAGTAGTAGTAGTAGTAGTAGTAGTAGTAGTAGTTGTTGTTGTAGTAGTAGTAGCAGCAGCAGCAGCAGCAGCAGCAGCAGTAGTAGTAGTAGTAGTAGTAGTAGTAGTAGTAGTAGTAGTAGTAGTAGTAGTAAGAAAATAAGTAGAAGAAATAGTAGTAGTAGTAGTAGTAGTAGTAGTAGTAGTAGTAGTGACAGTGGTAGTAATAGTGTAGCAAAAGTAGGCTCAGCAATAGTAAAGATGAAGTTGCAGTAATAACAGTTGTAGTCGTGGTGGGGGTGGGGTGGGGGTGGTAGTGGTAGTAGTATATATTTCGTCTACCGTAGACGTAGAAGTCGGCTAGTGCAATATTAATACTGCTCTAGCTACTACCCCTATTATTGTTTTTACTGTTGCTGCTGTTAATACGACTGTAATACAACAACGATGAACTTGCACTTCACGTTTTACTCATTATGAATCAAGAATGTATTTTATGTTTGAATGATTGTTTCTTTCATCTGCAGGGATCGCTAACGAACAACCAACGCGTGAGTGGCAAAATAATCGCAAATTCTGGCTCAAAATGATGCGACACTTAATGAGGTCAGAGGTCAAATGGAGAAGATGATATCACGTGATGTGGCCTGCATCCTGTCAACGCTCGAGGCATCACAAAACCAACCCATAGACATATCAAGACATGTCCAAGTGGCACTCTGTAATGTTATATGCTCCCTGTGTTTCGGCAAGAGATTTAGTTACGACGATCCTCTCTTCAAGCAATTGATCAAAATGGCCGACTTATTTTTCCACAATTTATCCAGCGCCAGTGCGGTTAACTTTTTCCCATTCCTATGGTTTTTGCCGTTACGGGGGCATAAAGCTGTGGCGGAAGGCTACCGGGGTATTTATCAATTCGTGGAGCAACGCGTCCTCGAGAGCCTTCGAATGACGGCTAAAGAAGAGTACGGATTCATAGACTTTTATCTGATGTCGGAAATGAAAAATCAAACACTTTGCAAAGAAACTGACCCATCTGAAGACCTAACTATATCTTTTGACAAGATCCAAGCCCTTAAAAATGTCAATTCACAGAACAGTCACCATGCCTCCGAATCTCCCGATTTGACCAAATATGAAACTGTTACGTACACGGCGACCGATCTGTTCATCGGAGGAGCGGAGACCACGCATGCTGGGGTGATGTGGGGTCTTGTCTTTATGATACTCTACCCAGAGGTTCAGGCTAAAGTGCAAGAAGAACTGGATCGAGTAACTGGGTCTGAAAGACTACCAGCATGGTCTGACAGAAAGATGATGCCATACACGCAGGTAGATCTTTTTATTTCCTTGGTTGGATAAAAAAGGGTATAAGTATGGTATATATTTTGTTATTAGGACCAAATGACCTTACAGCGTGTAATGCAAAAAAGTGGACACTTAGAAAAAAAATGTATCAAAAATTGTTTTCGTGATTTTGAGATTATTTTTGATATGAATGATTTTAGCCTGGACCATAAAAAGCTATCTGATGACACTGTGGCATGAAAAGTATTTCACGCATGAGTGAGCAGCAACGCCGCTTTTCTGCAATCGCACAAAAAATGCATTTGCGCACAGAATTGTGTTCTTATAATCAAAAGGGGGGGGGGGGGTTTTAATGCTCAGCAGATCGTCCGGTGCTGCAGAAGCACGTCCCCTCCACTACAGCTCTCACTGAGTGCACAAGGATTGAATCCTCAGCATGCTAGGAGAAGAGCTTTTATCAATTTTGGGACAAAAAAAAGACAAAAAATGAAGCACTGATTCACAACCTTATACCCTATAAAAAGAAACATATGTCAGTTTGCAGATGAACTGTGACTTTCAAAAAAAGTACATTTTCTTCTTTTTCAGGGTTGGTAATTGTATCTGAATTATTGCTTTATTTTGTCTTTCTTGTCACAGAATTGATATAAGGCTCTCTCTGAGGCGATGCTTGAGGATTTAGAATGTAGCAAAAATGAAAGCAATGATTCAGATACAACCCACCTATAACCCCTTCCAAAAACAAGTAAAATGGCCATTTCTTTCAGTTCACAGTTCATTTGCCAAATATGACATGTTCTCCTTTTTTAGGGGGGTTACTTCTGGATCATTGGCTTCATTTTTTGTCTTTTTTGCCACAAAATTGATATTACATCTTCTTCTGAGCATGCTTGAAGGATTCAATCCTTGTGCACATGATGTGAGAGCTTCTGCAGCACCGGTCTGTGAGGCATTAAACATTGACTATAAGAACACAATCACATGTGGCGCAAAATGCATTTTTGGCCCTGTTGGAACAAAAGTGGCCTGTGCTGCACTCATGCGTGAAATACTTTCAATACCAAAATAGTGTCAATCAAGATAGCTTAGGTCCAAGGTAAAATATTCATATCAAAATAATCTCTAGAAGAAATATTTGCATAATAAATTTTTTTCTGAGTGTCTACTTTTTTTTGATACACGCTGTATAATGGCGACAGAATGCTTCAATTGGCAGTGCGATTAAAGTTCAGAAATATACCCTTTTTTAATAGCCGTCTAATGTTAACAAGTCAGATCAGATGAAAGGTTGTGGGTTCAAAGAAATTATTAAAATGTACTTCCACCATAAAAAAAAACTGCAATACGATAGATACATCACTCATTTTACTTTTCTGGAAAAGAAAGTGATTTTAGTCAATCGAAACTATGGTATATGTGCTTTCAAAGTAGAAAAAAAACATTATTTATATGTGGAATTTAAAATGTAAGTTTTAAAATTACAATAAAAAAATGTAAATATTTGATCTTATTCACTCCCTACATTACAGGCTACCTTGCAGGAAGTCCTTCGTTTAGGGAATGTCATTCCTATTGCTATTCCACATGCCACAACAGATGACGTCACACTGCCCAATGGTTGTATCTTGCCTCGGGGTACGACGGTGATGGCGAACCTGTACTCGTCCCACATGGATCCCAAGAAATGGCAGAATCCTGAGACTTTTCGACCCGAGAGGTTTTTGAATCCCAACGGCGCATTACAAAAATTTGATGCTTTCATGCCATACTCTGTTGGTAAGTCGTGTTTAGGTTTCTTTCCTTGTTTTGTTTTACTTTAAAGATAATGTAGACTTCAAGAAGTAGGAAGATTAATTTGATCCGAACCATAAAACGTAAATCTGACTTGCAATAGACGCGTACGATGTAAACAAATAAAAAATCAAATTGTCTACCAACGACTGCATTTCGTAATTGCCACACATGTAATTCAGAATACCTGTTGTGAATGTTGCTCATGATTTTCCACCAGGTCATCAGAAATGTGTTAATATTGATTTCGTAACTGCATAACTTTAATTCACTTGAAAGAGACACTCAAAGTGAAAACTATATCGGGGTTCTAGTTTGGTCCTTAAAATGAAAGATGATGCAGGGATTTTTGCAATCTGTATGAGAAAAATATATGGGTCCATATGCCGTCTGAATATTTGCCTTGCTTTTGAAATGTGTTTGTAACACGATAATACAGGTCGCCGAGTCTGCTTGGGCCAACAGTTGGCCGGCATGGAACTTTTTCTGGCCTTCACTCACATCCTTCATAAGTTTCACATCTCGCTCGCCCCGGGAGAACGACGGCCGAGCTCGGACGGACGGCCCGGTATCACACACAGCCCGTATCGATTCAAAATGTGTGCTACGCCACGGAACCAAGCAAGAAACGGAGACGAACCAGGATAACATTTTGTTAAAAGTTTGAGCGGGATGAGACATGAATTGAATAGTACACGGGAATGTAAAAGAAGACACTCTGCATATTTCTACATCAGTGAAGAAGACAAGAAACGAAAATGAACGGGATTAATATATCAAAACTATTTCAAACTTGTACTTTTTTGTTTAAGACAAGGTAAACGACAAATGTGCTTTGTTCGTACTGACGGTGGTGATGCTGTTTGGATTTAAAATCGGAACTTAAAAGCATAGGTGACATTAGCATACCCATGATTTATAATGGGGTGTACTATGGTGTAAATCGATGCAACAAGCAAAAGGGTCATCATGCAAATCTGAAGGAAAACTACTCGACGGTGCAAGTTGATGCGACAAACAAAAAAGTCATCAAGTTCGCAATCGCGCTCTTCTCATTATCAATACCCATTTTTTTCTTCTCTAGAGTGGTGTGTTAACTCGATATCGATCTCCAATACAGTGTGTACAGCTGTATATAATTTTCATCTTGTTATCAGAACATAAACTGTAAAGCTGCTTGTATATTGGTTTCTAACTAGGTACAAAATATTGAGTTCTAATACGACTTTCAAAGGCAGTGGATCTCTTTTGCATCCTTAAAACTTAACATTATATAAATACACTGTTGCATAGAAGAAAATAACATTTAAACACCTGTAGCAAAATACAGGATCTAGAAACTCGCTTATGTAGAATTAAAGTAACCGTTAGATTTTGAATTGGAGTATTGCATACCAAAATCACCAGTCTACCCGAAGACTCTTTCCCTACATTGGTGTTCATCCTGTATAATATGTGAGATTTCTTTACAAATTGCAAATGTATATTATATATTATTTACATATTCATTACATGTCAAATATTGTGCACTCGTCTCAAGCAGGTTAGTAGAGACGCATATTGAAATAATTACAGATCTGCCTACAATGACAACCATGCGCATATATTGATCACAAATGTATTTCGGGATAAATACTAAACATGTATTCAAGGATAAGGTATAGATCCTAATTCTGTTGGAAGCGGCTACACTAGCTCATCGTATTTTTGATGTATCTATTCTGGAATGTGAGGATACCGTGTTTTCCCTCGAATTACCAGTATTAATGTTAAACAGGGTTTGAAAATTGTCAAAATGTACACTTAAGATGATTTTGTGTTCTTAAATATGTGTTTGTTTGTCTACTGTATGCTTAATACATGTACTAATATTACTTACAATTTCAGATTTAAAATTGACAGCACATTTTTTTTTTCGTTCAGTTTGCAATTCACATCTGAGTCAATTAGCTAATAGTTTGGAATTTCTTAATGTTTACCGCTATGTTGATAAGATGTATTATTCTTCATAACCGAAATGCTAATTATAAAGTCTAACTTTAAGTTGAATAATTGAAACAAAATATGCTTCAGGTGATATAAGATTTTTACGTAATAATTGTTGATCAGAAATGGGACTTTACTCTATTTGTTGCGTGGTCAGCGTACAAAGTAATAAAGGGTCGTGCATGATTTGATACAGAATAGGTGTGGAAATATTAGGTTATTTGAAGAAATAATGATATTTCCGAAAGAAAAAAGAGCTCAGATGGAAAGGAAATTACAGAGAAACATAGATTCAATGACATTCGAGCAGGATGTTAACCTCGAAGAAATCGTTGATACATCAAATCACTGCATCCATCTGGTTTATAATATTATGGTTATAAAACCAAGGATGTGTGTGTGTGTGTGTGTGTGTGTGTGTGTGTGTGTGTGTGTGTGTGTGTGTGTGTGTGTGTGTGTGTGTGTGTGCGTGTGTTTGTGTATGTGTGTTTGTGTATGTGTGTTTGTGTATGTGTATGTGTCCAAGCGCACTTGTGCGTTTGAACTGCTTTCAATTGTGGATACGCGTATAAACCGTGGACTGTGTGTGTGTGTGTGTGTGTGTGTGTGTGTGTGTGTGTGTGTGTGTGTGTGTGCATGTGGTGAGGGTGGTTTGGTTTTAGTTTTATTTTGATTGCTCATATTTTATTCTTTCACACCAGTGTGTTTGTGTGTGTGTGTGTGAGTGTGTATTTGTGTATGTTTGTGTCCGAGAGCACTCGTGCGTTTGAACTGCTTTCAATCATGGATACGCATACAAACCGTGGACTGTGTGTGTCTGTTTGTGTGTGTCTGTGTGAGTATGTGTGTGAGTGCGTGTCGTGTGTGTGTGTGTGTGTGTGTGTGTGTGTGTGTGTGTGTGTGTGTGTGTGTGTGTGTGTGTGTGTGTGTGTGTGTGTGTGTGTGTGTGTGTGTGTGGGTTTGTGTGGGTTTGTGTGTGTGCGCGCGCGCGTGTGT
>JZLH01S0155109.1:41162-52813 GCA_001188425.1 Eucidaris tribuloides
AAGTGTGATGTCTCGTGTCTGATCTCGTGATAGTTGTCGTCATGTCCGCGTTGTCGTGTCATTATTAACGTAAACAATACCAATTATGCGCATACTGATACGTCTGTATTACATCACACACAATCGACATGAATTATCTGCGTAATTTTGCTCAATCTCTCACTATCAAATACAATAAAGTTTTTTTTTCTGTATAAAATCTTGAAATTTTATATGGCAGAAATTTATAATGATCATTGTGAATACATTAACAGCGTACACAGATAATCATGCCAGTGGGTTGTACGATATCGAGGGGAGTTCAAGCTGATGTCGGTTATCCATGATGAATGGGTTTCCCCGAGACCTCGACCCAGGACAATACCAAGTTGGGAGTGCTGCTCAAACCATACTTCGTATGCCAGATGTAAGAGCATTGGACTCGGGAGGTTCAACTGTTGAGTATTGCATCAGAAGAAATGTCGGGTAAGAATTTCATGCTGGAATATACTGTGGACGAAATGGTTAGCAGTGACAGGGAAGACAGTACACTTATTACACAAGGCGGATTGGAACATATCCTGAAAGATTAAGTATGTGCATTGTTTGGAATCGATGGTGTTTGACAAACTCAAAAAGATAGTTAATATACTCGGGATGTGAAATGTTGACAAGTCTATTTCATTTGAGGGAATGACAACATTTATATGACGCAATCATTTCTAATATAGAATAAAATGCAATATCATCCTCACATGTTCTG
This sequence comes from Eucidaris tribuloides, assembly GCA_001188425.1. Lineage (NCBI taxonomy): Eukaryota > Metazoa > Echinodermata > Echinoidea > Cidaroida > Cidaridae > Eucidaris > Eucidaris tribuloides. The sequence goes on from JZLH01S0155109.1 coordinate 41,905, forward strand.
TATTAGTAAAAACAAAATGTGTGTTTGTAGTGCTGCGTGTGGTAGAGTCGTTAATGATGTCAATAGCAGCCTTTAATTCAAAGCACCACCGTTTTTAAATCATTTAGAAATTTAAGGATCTTGTAGATTAAAAGGAGAGCATATATTGGCTCCTTTCATATAATGTCATTACGTTCAAACGTTTTTTGCAATGTGTACAAAATGCAGAGACAAAATGCTCAGTCGGTCCACGTAGTGTGGTTTATCGATTACTCCAAGAGGGCTTGATATTTGGTGTTAAAGTGTGTTGACTACACGAGACATAGCTTGTATGCTGTGCAGGTTTTTGGCTGAAATCGGAGAATACAGGAGACAAGTGAAACCTATTCCGAGGCGTCTCATAAGTGAGAGACTGCAATGGACAATAAATCCATCAAATGCTGGAAGATCATTGCATTCGATCAATGAAGGTAATCCCTAAGTAAATTTAATGCAAATTAAATCAGCAAAATCAAGATTTTCAAGATAAAGTGAATCTCACATTTTCATTGATACATTTATTTATTTCCACCATTATTACTTCTTCGTGCTCCCAATGTACACTTTTCATTGTTCTTGAAACAAATCAGTGTTCTTCCAAAGAATTTAATTGACTTCTGAACATAGCAAAAAAAAACTTGGCGACTCTTTTCCCAGTTTGGGACTGTGTAATAACTGCGATGGACTCAATTAATATCCGTGATAGCTACGATCTCATAGTGACGCCGTTTTCAAATTGTTTAGATAGCAGTCGTTCTTAGAGGTCGACAAACCTTGAAAAACTGAGAAGGTGTGGATTGGCGTTTGTTCTGCTTATTGTCATGAAAATCAACATACTAAGTTGTACAAATTGCATGTTCTCAGCTCAAGCTCAGGTCAATCATACAAATCTTGTTAATTTCAATAAGCCGTAAGGCTGGCAGACCCAAACTTTACGAAAAAAGAATCTATCAGATCAGAGCATGTGCCCGAAATCTAGAAACCGTCATAGAGCGATTTTTACTAACCGGTGTGTTTCGCGTTTTTGTTTTTGTTTTGGTTACAGGTGAGCGGAAGAAACATTCCTGTCACATACGTGGGAGGAGGAAGCATTCTCGTTGATTGAAGCGTGGCCTCGAGGGTGCGTCAACAACTCATAAAAACCTGAGCCAACAACTCCAGGTAAATTCTACTATAATTATTCGTAGACTTATCACCTAATGAGTCTTAAAGGCCTCCGCACACACTACACGACTTTTTGTCGTATCGACTGCACCGACTTTGGATTCCGAAATAAAAAAACCAAATGTTAATTTCGTAGACACGATCAGCGTGTGACCGAAATATAAGCTTTGTTTTTTATTTCGGATCACAGTCGTGAGTCGTACGACAAAGTCGTGTAGTGTGCGGAGGCCTTTACAACCACCCATTTTTTTGTCGATAAATGAGTTCTCCTGAATTGCAAAAATGTATAATCCCATGGCATAATAGAATTCAACAGTTTCTGTATTAAGAGAATACTTACAATAAACTTGCACAGTAAATGAGCAATATAATTTGAATTACTCATGACGACAATAAACAAGTAGTGCAACCAAAACATATTTAAATTTAAATCATGAAACATGATTATATCTTCATTACTTTAAATTTTTAATGGATCACGAGTCTCTTATGGCATTTTGTTACTTGCGTCTTGCCAATGCAGTAGGTGCGCTCAGAGCGCAAGTAAGTGGAGACGGTGGATCATATCCGCTAAGAAGTAGCGACGGGACTAGGGATGATGCATTCTAAGAGGCGAAGAGGGCAGGCAAGCGGCCATTTCCAAATGGCGCTGACGATATCACGCTTGAGGTAAATATATGCATTATGTTGTGGAAGAACATATCGCACAATGTAGCTGACATAGAATAACGTGGGCGATAGGGCAAGGTAATTGAGAAAGGGTCGAAAATGCATAGGTAGCACATTCTACACAGAAAAGTTAATGTTGAACAATCGTATCCGAATCGTTATGTTTTCCGAGCAGGGAGCGTTATAATGAGTAACAACCAAAACCATTGCTTATATACACACTACATATCATTACATAGCGAAATGATCTTGGGAGGTTATGTAAAGATTGTATAAGTGGACAGTTATTGCATGGGTGTATGCAGGGCCCTCCCCCCACAAAAAAAAAAAAAATAAATAATAAATAAAAACAAATAAATAAATAAAAAAGAACAAATCAACAGGTCCACATTTTTCGAAAAGACTTTTTTTCCGAGGACTTTTCACAAGATATGAATGAAAAAGCATTGATAAGGAATTATGATCTCAATCTTGCGTTTTTTTTTTTTTCAATTGTGAAAGGTCAAAAAATTATCTAACGACCCATCAGAACTAAAATCCTGGATACAACCTAAATGTTTAAAGATCAGTGTTGAGAATAGACACATGAAATCGAAAATCGGAATTTAAGTCATTCAACTAATCTATCATAAATATTGACTATTAAGATTATCAGAAAGAAATTCGATTGATTGGCGTAACATTCCTGGCAACGTGATAACGAATTAAAGTGTAAGGCTGTCGGAAAGTTGGTTTCGAGTCCAACTATTTCGTAAGCGAACACATTCTTCACACAGCTGGAGGTGTGAGTAGTTTCTCAGGATCCGATATCCAGTATAACAGCAGAGCAAACGGTATCATCCAACTCCAACTTCAGCAACAACCAAAGCATGAACAAAAATTGGTGAAACCACAGACGATACAACAAAGAAAGGTATGCGTGAAACGTAAATGATAGAAATGATTTTAGCAGCACAAACTGAGAAAATGGGAGAAACAAAAAATAATAACTTGGTGATCCAGAAATCTGAGGTAGATTTGGATTGTCTGATTGATTTAAATGTTACTTGACTGTTATGTCGAGAGTTTGCGCCCTTCTCAGTGTTGTAATTTAAAATATTGAATAATAGTTTTGTGGAGTTTTGTTGCATTGGTAACCGAAGGTATAATAACTCACTCAAAAAAGTTTGGAAATCCTGAGTGATCGATTATATCTCCCGTTTCGTAGAATAATCAATGGCCAAGCTTGTATCATGGAAAGATTATTCAATGTTCTTTAAATATTATATCCTCCTTTTTGTGATTATTACAACCAGGGAAAGGGCGGTGTCTTAAAGATCGTGGTGTACAAGTGGCAATTGAAAACTGCAAAAATGACAATGTTCGGTAAAACACCCAATTTTTGTTGTTGTTGATAAAGAGTTTTTCAATGTCTCATTGGTTGTTATGGCAGCTCTTATGTGAACATTGAGCAGGATTGAAAGATACACACCGCACAAGTACAAACAACACAATAAAAGTGAGAACAACAAATAAACAAACATGTATGGGCTTTAAAGCGCAACCACTCCACCTGTCACACTCACATCTCACCACATTAACACAACAGACGTGATAAAAAAAAGTTTCAGGGGCTTGATTTTGGCATGGATTTTCATGTTCATTCTTCCATGGATCTTTGATTTCTATCAATGTCACTCTGATTTTAATACAAGATCAGAGTTCAAATCGGGTAGTAAGCCCTTAGTACCTGCACCACCTGCTGGCACCACTTTCCATCTGCTGTTGATTGAAGCTTTGTTGCATTCGTTTGCTGTGGGTTCGTATTCCACTCGTACTCAATAAGTAATTGAGCAAACCTGCAATGTCGTTGGCATTTGTGACTCTCTATTCCGTAGCGCTCGCTCGGCCGAATTGAATGCCCACGAGACATAGTTCAATGGGAGTTTGAGGTTGGGGTTTGCATGCAAGCGCCTATCATCTTGTGATACCCCTCTCTCTGAAAAATATCCATGCAAATCAAAGCCCTGACACTTTTTTATCACTTCGTGTTGCTAAATGTGGTGAAAGTCCGTAGAGATTATGTCTTATTCCCAGTTTATAATGCCCCATACATGGTCTTTTTCTTTCCACTTTTTGTTGTTGTTGTTAGCTTATTTTGGCAGGTGTTGTTCTCAATTCCATGTCAATGTTCACATTAGAGCGTATAAGCACACAAAGAGACATTCGGAAAACTCACTTATCAACAAAGAACATATACTTGGTGAGATAACGCGATACTTTGTCATTTGCAGCTTTTCAATTTACACTTTACACACATTTTAAGATACTGTCCTTTCCTGATGGGCATAGTCATACAAGCTAGGATATTATTTTAAAGAAAATTAGATAATCTTACCGATGATACCAAGCATACATTGATTATTACTACGAAACGGGAGATGTAAACCGATCAAACTCAGATTTCCAAAACTTTTTTTGCAGGTAGTTTAGTTAAATCTCATAAACTGGTTTTTTCTTGATGAACTCTCTTAATTATTAATGTTTTGAACGGTTTTTTTCAACGCAAATGTTTGCATCCCAGCCCTTATCGATGAATTCTATGTAAGTGTTTATATAACTACTTTGCATTCCACATTTTCATTCTCACATTTACTTGCAGATGGGCAGGTTAAGGATGGGAGTGATGTACCACACATACAAAAGTCGTGTAGTGTGCGGAGGCCTTTACACTCACCATTTTTTTGTCATAAATAGTTCTCCAGAATATGCAAAAATGTATAATCCCATGGCATAAGAATCACAGTTTCTGTATTTTAGGAATACTTCACAATAAACTTGACAGTAATGAAGCAATAAATTGAATTACTATGACAACATAAACAAGTAGTGCAACCAAACAAATTTAAATTTAAATCATGAAACATGATTATATCTTCATTCTTTAAATTTTTAATGGATCACTGATGTCTCTTATGCATTTTGTACTTGCAGTCTGCCAATGCAGTAGGTGCCGCTCTAAGCCAAGTCAGTGGGACGGTGGACTATCTCGCTAACGTAGCGACGGTGACTAGGGATGATGCCATCCAAGAGGCGGAAGAACGGGCCAGGCAAGCGGCCATCCAAAATGGCGCTGACGAATCCACGCTTGAGGTAAATATGCATATCGTTGTGGAAGAAATATCGCACAATGTACGTGACATAATAAACGTTGGGGCGATAGCAAGGTAACTTAGAAAGGGAATCGAAAATGGCATAGGTGCACATTCTAAAGAAAGTTAATTGTTGAACAAATCGTATCCGAATCGTTATGTTTCCGAGCAGGGAGCGTTAATAATGACTACAACACAACCATTGCCTTATATAACTAGCATATCATGTACATAACGAAATGAGTCTTGGGAGGTTATGTAAAGATTGTATAAGTGGACAATGCATGGGTGTATGCAGGGACCCCCCCCCCCAAAAAAAAAAAAATAAATAAATAAATAAAAACAAATAAATAAATAAAAAGAACAAATCAACAGGTCCACATTTTTTCCAAAGACTTTTTTCGAGGACCTTTTCACAATGATATGAATGAAAAAGCATTGATAAGGATATTTGATCTCATCTTGCGTTTTTTTTTTTTCATTGTGAAAAGGTCCAAAAAATTATCACGACCCATCCAGAAAAAAAAATCCTGGATACAACCCTCCAATGTTTTAAAGATCAGGTTGTAATAGACACAGAAATCGAAAATGGAATTTAATCAATTCTAACATAATCTATCATAATTATTACTATTAAGATTACAGAAAGAGATTCGATTGGATTGGCGTACATTCCTGGCAACGTGATACGAATTAAAGTGAAGGCTGTCGGAAAGTTGGCTTCGAGTCAACTATTTCGTGCGAACACATCTTCAACAGCTGGAGGTGTGAGTAGTTCTCAGGAATCGATATCCAGTACAGCAGCAGTCAAACAGGTACATCCAACTCCAACTTCACAACAACCAAAGCATGAACAAAAACTTGGTGAAACACCAGACGATACAACAAAAGAAGGTATGCTGAACGTAAATGATAGAATGATTTTAGCACAAAACTTGAGAAAATGGGAGAAACAACAAAATATAACTTGGTGAATCCAGAAAATCTGAGGTAGATTTTGATTGTCTGATTCGATTTAAATGTTACTTTGACTGTTATGTCGAGAGTTTGCCCTTTCAGTGTTGTAATTAAAATATTGAATAATAAGTTTGTGGAGTTTGTTGCATTGGTAACCGAAAGTATATAACTCCTCAAAAAAAAGTTGGAAATCTGAGTTTATCGATTAATCCTCCCGTTTCGTAGTAATCAAAATGCAAGCTTGTATCATCGAAAGATATTCAATTCTTTAAAATTATATCCTCCTTTGTTATGATTATACAACCAGGAAAGGCGGTGTCTTAAAGAATTGTGTACAATGCAAATTGAAAAGCTCAAAATGACCAATTTCGGTAAAACACCCAATTTTTGTTGTGTTGAAAGAGAGTTTTTCATTCTCATTGGTGTTATGCAGCTCTTGATGAACATTGACATGGTTTGAAAGAAACACACCGCACAATAAGCAAACAACAACAACTAAAAGTGAGACAACAAATAAAAACATGTAGGCATTAAAAACCCCACCACACTACAACACATCACATCTCACCACATTAACACAACAACGTGATAAAAAAAAATTCAGGGGCTTGATTTGGCATGGATTTTCATGTTCAATTCTTCCCATGGGACTTTTGATTTCATCAATGTCATTGATTTTAATACAAGATCAAGTTCAGAATCGGAGAAGACCTACTACCGCACACACCGCCTGCAGCCACTCCACTCTGTTGATGGAAGCTTTGTGCATCTTGCTGTGGGTTCTTATTCCACTCGTGTCAATCATAATTGACGCACCTGTCAATGTCGTTGGCATTTGTGACTCTCATTGCCGTACAGCTCGGCCAAGTTGATCCCACAAAATGTTCAATGGGGTTGAGGTTTGGGTTGCATGCAGGCTAGTCCATTCTTGTGATACCCTCTCTCTGAGAAAATCCATGCAAATCAAGCTCCTGACACTTTTTTTATCACTTCGTGTTGCTAATGTGGTGAAAGGTCCGTGAGATTAAATGTCTTATGTCCAGTTTTTAATGCCCATACATGTTTTTTTCTTCACTTTTTGTTGTTGTTGCTTGCTTATTTTGCAGGTGTTTCTTCAATCCATGTCAATGTTCACATTAGAGCGTATAACAACCAAAGAGACATTGGAAAACTCACTTATCAACAAAGAACAACAATTGGGTGGCTAACCGAACTTTGGTCATTTTGCAGCTTTTCAATTTACACTTTACACCACATTTTAAGATACTGTCCTTTCCCTGATGGCATAGTCATAACAAGTAGGATATTATTTTAAAGAAAATTAGATAATCTTTCCGATGATACCAAGCATACATTGATTATTACTACGAAACGGGAGATGTAACCGATCAAACTCAGATTTCCAAACTTTTTTTGAGGAGTTTAGTTAAATCTCATAAACTGTTTTTCTTGAGACTCTCTTATTGATTAATGTTTTAGAATGTTTTCTTTCAAACGAATTTCTGCATCCACCCTTCTCGATGACTTCTTATTAGTGTTATATAACTTACTTTGCATTCCATATTTTCATTCTTACATTTACTTGCAGATGTGAAGGTTAAGGATGGAGATGATCAACCACACATCGATTCAGAGACAGGAGAGTGGATTCTGACAGAGCGGGACATCGAGTACATCAATATCGGGGCGGGGCTGCTAGGCTCGGGAGGTGGGGGCAGTCCACATGTTGGTAAACTTCGAGCTCTTAAACACCTGAGAAATGGCAAAAGGATAAGAATCATCGCACCAGAAAGGTTGGTTGTGTAGGCTCCTTGGCACATTATGTATCATATGATTTCTTTAACAATTGCTGCAAATTAGGCCTGTCATATTTCACTTCAAAGTTGATGATCTCTTTTGCGAACCTCTCAAAAGACAACCAAACATCCCTTCACTTTACGCTTTAGGCTACTTGTGAAGTCCATGTCTGTAAAATGTGAAATTCAGTTATTATCTTTAATTTGAAAAATGCACAAAACACTAATTACCGTGTAGCATGTTTGTCGAGCTCTCTGAATTGGATCAGTTCAGCAGTATTATTTTTATATTTAATTCTTGATTATTAAAGATAGAACAACCTAAAATGATAATTGGGTATATCCGTCTTTAATCCGTCGTCTGGACTGTCCACAATATGAGTTGAGATGATAATATCTGAAGTTATAACATTTAATTCAATCTGTATCTTTCTACCAGACTGGGTACAACTCCTGCTCTTCAAGGAGAAATATTCCCCTTGTGGTTCCTAGGAGCACCCGCTGTTCAGATCGAGAAACTCGTGAGTGGAACGGAGATACCACGTGCCTTGGCCTGCACACGTGACGTAATGGCAGCCAATCACGAAGAGGTATACAAACAGTTGTCATCGACAGGTGCGAATATTTTACATCTTAATTTCGTATTTCTTGAAATGCGAATGTAATCAATTACAGGTGCCAATTCTTATATGATTTCAATTTCATTTATTTGTTTCTTTAGCTAAGACGACAAAGATGTACCTAATGATTAAAGTAAAATAAATGAACGACATAAAACGTATAATACGCGCACACACACAAACGCACACACGCACATTACAGGAAATGCAACCGCAAAAATATTGTAGGCCTACCCATGACAACATGTTTAATTGTTAGACCTATCAAGTCTAATATGAACCTTTTTACGATTTATATGAATTGTTCTACGCTGTTATTAAAGTGGTCCTACATTCAAAGCATATACGTTGTCAGGAAAATGCTGAGCAATCTCAAGATAATCAAAATTATTTATGCTGCATTTGATTTCAAATGTTTACCAAATAAATGAAGTAAATATACTCACATTATAATGATACAGACGATGGGCTTGTCTACGTGGATGACTACAAATTGTGCTCGAGTCAGCCCCCTAATTGTGTCAACAAAGTTGCGGCTATCTTGTCGGTCGAAATTGGAGGATTTAATTCTATGGAACCGTTGGTCGCTGGGGCAGACTTAGACGTTCCTGTTCTTGATTGTGATGGTATGGGCAGAGCCTATCCCGAAGTTCAGGTACGTGCCATGACCGCATTACTGATTTATAACTCGAACAACAACTGTGTTATAAGGCCTTTCAGAAAAGTCCTTTCATGCTTTTGCAAAAGAGTGCGGCATTGTGGTGTCACTCTGGTTCAAAGATAATGTATGATGGACATGGACATCTCACCTGGCTGTTACCACTAGGCTCTATTGCACCCAGTGAAAGTTTGCCTTCAAAAAAACCCCCCAAAACAAAAACAAAACATAAATGGATAAGGGAGCAGACAAAGGTCCGGGACATGATGAAAGTAATCAAACAACGCAAGTTGAAATGTGCTGACCATGTCACCAGAAGGAGAGATGGAAGATGGAGTACGCAAATTACTGAATGGACACCTCTAGAGGGTGAGAGAAAGGGAGGCAGGCAAAGCGAGAGATGAAGGAATGAAACACAACAATTTTGGAATGATACCAACTGGTATAAATATGCGAGGGAAAAAGAGAATTGGAGAGATCATGCCGAGGTCTTATCCAGCAGTGGCTTGACACTAACTGAGGAAGAAGAAGGTTTGCGTATTGTCCACACATATTTATGAGCCACACCTCATCACTACTGCTCTATCTATAACTAAACAATCCATCAATTGTGTCTAAAGATTGAAGTACAATGTAATATTATTTCTCACCTTTCACGAAGCTTTCAAATAATGGAAATAATTTCTAAAGGCTGCCGATACGTTCAACCAGCATTTATCAGATATTCATCCAGCAAATAAAACTTGTTTGCACGGATTAGACCACACTGTGGCCGTTTATCACTGAAATTTTCATACATGTCGTCAACATTGTTCAGCAGATAGTTTCTTGACAAATGCTTTTCTAAATATTTGTTTCAAGACAAGGAGATCAGAACAGATAACAAAGTAATCTGACCTACATTTATCCAATTTATTGCAGCTAATGACATCGACATTGGAAAGTGTCAATACGTAATCTAATCATGCCTAAACGCATTATTATTTTTTGTTTCATTTATTTTCATTTGCTTTCGACAGATGTTCCTACCTGCAATTCATGGTATACCGCTATATCCCTGTGCTCTTGTCGGCGACGGGGCTCAACAAGCTGTGATGGTTGAAGCGAAAACCCCACTTCAAGTCGAACGTTGGTTTCGCAACATCGTTGCAACGAATATGGGGTAGGTTTGTGGGAACAAATTGATTTTTATACTTGTTTTACGGAAAGGTATTCATGTTTATTTTCCTTTGATATATTTTTTCTCCTGTCTCATAATTTCTGTTACGGATTTCATTTCATTTCGGGGTTTTTTCTCTTCTCTTTTGATTGGTCAGGTGTTTAGGTGGATGCGTAATGGCTCCATTAAACAGAGAAGAGGTTCTTGCGCGTACTATACCTTACTCAATGAGTCGTGCATGGCAGCTCGGACGTACGGTTGAAACGGCCAAGAGTCAAGAAACGAGTCCGATACCAGCCATCCTGCGATCCCGCAACGGAGTCCTTCTGATCGACGGAAAGGTATAAAACTTTTATAAAGAAAGCTTTATTTTGTAATACAAAGTGAGGTTTACAATTATGAGAAATGACTGTTCTTACTTCAAACCAGTGTTATGTGTAATTAGACTATACCTCTGCCTTGTTAACGGCTAATTGTATCACTATCTAATGTAAAAGAGGGGTTGTTGGTGTAGTTTTGGTGGTTTTGCAAGGACGCCTTTCTGCTTTTTGTTAAATTGTCCAACAACAGAGCGCAAAGTTAATTACATGTTACATTCAGTTCATTTATTCCGTTTGTATCATTAATAAATACAATAACGAGTAAGTAGAATACATTGTGTTTCATCTATGTGTACAGGGTAAGCTACCACATCAACTATAAACTGGTGTAGTGATTTTATTGCTTTTTGCACTTTT